>VFSX01000003.1:503155-530655 GCA_016618255.1 Chlamydomonas sp. UWO 241 | reverse complement strand
CGCACCGCTCCACGCCCTCCCCCACCAAGTGTGGGGTGGTTTTCTGGGAAATGGGAAATCCGGCTCGGGGCGGTATACGGCTCGCAGGGGAATCACTGACGCACCCAACAGGCAGCGTATTCGACTGTGCTCGGCGTCCAGTGCCTGAGCAATGCTTAACTGATGGCTGGATACTCTCGCCCAAAGCTGCCGCCGAGCCTCATCCGCCCGCCACTTCGTGCATTTGGGGGCGGCGTGCTAACAGGGGCAACTCTGTGCAATGTCTGATCTTCCCCCCCCCCCCCTTTGCCAATTGGTCTCGCCCCACAGCCGCGGCCGAGCTTGGCCCCATCCGCAACTTTGTGCATTGGGGGGGAAGGGGACCCGTGCTACCAGGGGTAATTTCTGAGCTTTCTCCCCCCCCCCTCCCCCCCCCTTGCCAATTCGTCTCGCCCCACAGCCGCGGCCGAGCTCGGCCTCATCTGCCCGCCACTTCGTGCATTCGGGGGCGGCGTGCTAACAGGGGCGACTTGATGCAATCTCTGATCTCCCCCCCCCCCTCCTTTGCCGATTGGTCGTGCCCAAAGCCGCGTTCATTGCTGACCCTTTCCTCCCCCCCCCCCGTCTTGCCGGTTGGTCTCGCCCCACAGCCGCGGCCGAGCTCGGCCTCATCCGCCACTTTTGGGGGAGGGGCTTACAGGGGCGACTTCATGCAATTTCTGATTCTCCCCCCCCCCCTTTCCGATTGGTCTCGCCCCACAGCCGCGTCCATTGCTGACCCTTCCCCCCCCCCCCCTTCCTCTTGCCAATTGGTCTCGCCCCACAGCCGTGGCCGAGCTCGGCCTCATCCGCCGCTTTTGGGGGGGGGCTTACAGGGGCGACTTCATGCAATTTCTGATTCCCCCCCCCCCCTTGCCGATTGGTCTCGCCCCACAGCCGCGTCCATTGCTGACCCTTCCCCCCCCCCGTTCCTCTTGCCGATTGGCCTCGCCTCACAGCCGTGGCCGAGCTCGGCCTCATCCGCCACTTTTGGGGGGGGGGCTTACAGGGGCGACTTCATGCAATTTCTGATTCCCCCCCCCCCCTTGCCGATTGGTCTCGCCCCCAGCCGCGTCCATTGCTGACCCTTCCCCACCCCGCCCTTCCTCTTGCCGATTGGCCTCGCCTCATAGCCGCGGCCGAGCTCGGCCTCATCCGTCGCATCGTCCAGTTCCTGCAGCTCGTGATCGACTCTGCGCCGGCTGGCAGCAAGCAGATTGCGGCAATCGAGGTGCGTTTGTGCGTGTGTGTGTGAGGGGGGGGCGGGGGGGGGAGTCTGGGCATGGCAGGTATCAATATGCGCTGGGTAGATGCATCGGTAGCTTGTGAATCGACCGGGCCAGCAGAGCAGCGGCAGTGCAGCAATCGAGGTGCGTTGTGTGTGGGGGGGGGGGGGGGGGGGGGGGGGAAGGGGGGGTCTGGCGCATGGCAGGTATCAGTAGCAGCTGGTAGATGGTCATGATGATGATGATGATGTATCTTACAGTCTGTGTGACACCAGTAATGATGTATAAGACCGGTGTCGGCGCTAGCGCCCGACACCTTAAACTCAGTTTCAGTGGGAAACTGGCTGGCTACCTCGTAGGGGTGAGGGTAAACCCCCACACGCGCGCACGCACTGGACCTAGACAGGACACTGGGCCCCCAGATCCACCCTATACCACCCAGGTAGTGACAGCAACGCATTGTTGGTGTGCGCCTGTGTTCTACTACTAGTCCCGCCGCCGCCATTGGCTCCAGCAATCTCCTCCATGCCCGCCAGCAATCTCCTCCACGCCCGCCAGCAATCTCCTGTATGCCCGCCAGCAATCTCGTCCATGCATGGGCGCCGCCATGCGATCTCCATGCGCCGCGCCGCGCTCCATGCGCGCCAGCACCCGTACCACCCGCCTCATTCCCGTTCTTTAGCCATTCCCCGTGACACCTATGGCTGATCCTTGTTCCGCCGTCCCCTTTGGCATCTGTAACCCGTATCCTCTCCCTGTAGCCTCATTCCCGTTCTTAACCGCCATCTCCATTATGGTGCCCGCCCGCTGGTGGGGCCTCGCCTCGCCCCATGCCGCACGGCTAGTGTATTGATTGCTGCGCCATCTATAATCTGCGCCTTGGGGCAGGGAACCCCTGCGCCACAACCTCCTCACAAAGCCTAGCCGCATGTGCCTCGCTTCCCATGTTTCTCAATTTCTCGCCATCCGCTTCCATGCTGCCGCCTGCAATCTCCTCCACGCCCGCGAGCAATCTCCTCCATGCCCGCCAGCAATCTCCTCCATGCATGCACGCGCAGAGCGCCGCCATGCAACCCCCATGCGCCGCGCGCGCCATGCGCGCGCCGCGCCCGCCAGCTCCCGTAGCCTCATTCCCCGTTCTTTACCCATGCGCCGTGACGCATTAGCCTTGTCCGCCGTCCCCTGGCATGCATAACCCGTAGCCTCATCCCCGGTAGCCGCATTCCCCGTTCTTAGCCGCCATCTCCATTATGGTGCCCGCCCGCTGGTGGGGCCTCGCCTCGCCCCATGCCGCACGGCTGGTGCATCGATCGCGTCGCCATCTAATAATCTGCGCCTTGGGGCAGGGAACCCCTGCGCCGCAACCTCCTCACAAAGCCTAGCCGCATGTGCCTCGCTTCCCATGTTTCTCAATTTCTCGCCATCCGTCTCTCTCTTCCATCCAGGCACAGTAAACCATTAGGAGCCGCAATCTGCTTGAGTTCCGATCGTTGTGAGAGGGGGTGCATGCTCGCCGCAATTCTCGCCATCGTGCATCGTGCTCTCCATCGTACCGCTGCCCCATCTGCCACATAGCCTCGCCCCATCAGGACCAGTTCATCAGTAGCGCTGTGCGTCACAGCCGCTCAGGGTAAATTTCCAGATTTTCAGCCGCCCAGTACCAAGCGCAGTTGTCCCGGTTGTCCGCCATCGAGCGGCGCCAGGGCGGGAGCCCCTGGCGAAGAGCTTATGAACTTAACATGATATGTGGGCATGGGGTGGGTCATAGGCAGCCTGTGATTGACTCAGCTCCCGTGGGCAGCAAGCAGATTGCGGCAATTGAGATGCGTTTTTTGTGCGAGGGGTAGGGTGGGGTTACACGCGCATGGCAGACAGCAGCGAAAGCAGCTGGTAGATGGTCCTAGGCAGCTCGTGATGGACTCAGCGCCGGCGGGCAGCGAGCAGATTGCAGCGATCGAGGTGCGTTTTTTGTGCGAGGGGTGGGGTGGGGTTACACGCGCATGGCAGGCAGCAGCGAAAGCAGCTGGTAGATGGTCAATAGGCAGCTCGTGATCGACTCAGCGCCGGCGGGCAGCGCGCAGATTGCAGCAATCGAGGTGCGTTTTTTGTGAGAGGGGGGGGGGGGGTACAAACCGTCACACCCCTCACACTCCCGCCGTATCCCCTCACCCCCCCCACACACACTCCCACTCCCAACCCCCCACACCTCCCACCAGGCGATTCGGTGGTCCTTTCACCCTCCCCACCCTCCCACTCCCAACCACACACGCCATCCCCACCAGGCGATTCGTGGTCCCCCCCTCCCCCTCACCCTCCCCCACCCCCCCCCCCCCCCCACCCCTCCCACCCCCCCTCACCCTTACCCCCACACAGGCGATTCTGTGGTTCAGCGCCATCTTCTCCGCACTGCTCGACAACGTCCCTTATGTGAGTGAGCTCGCTGCGCGTGGTTCTGGCTGTCTGGCTGTTTGGCGTTGGTTGTGCGCGCGTGTGTGCTTGTGAAGAACGGGGACAGGGATGGGCATTTGCGGTTTACAGCTGTTGACGTTGTGTGTGTGAGTGTGTGTGTATGTGTGTGTGCGTGTGGGAAAAACGTGGGGGGGGGCGTGGTGCGCAGTGGTCCCTGGGAAGGATTTTAGTAATTAGTTTTTTGCCGGCTCCAGCAACTTTGACCGCTCATACCAGGCACAATACACAGCGGGTATTCATGCAATGCATGCCGTTGTGCTGCTCTCGGCAAGAGCTTTTCAACGCATCGCTCCACGCCCTCACCCACCAAGTGTGGGGTGGTTTTCTGGGAAATGGGAAATCCGGCTCGGAGCGGTATACGGCTCGCAGGGGAATCACTGGTGGTGCGCGTGGGTGTTCCCAGTTTACAGCTTACAGCCCCCTCAGGATTGAGGGAGCTGCATCGTGAGGCAGGCTGCCAGCCGCGGCTGTTGGTGACCATCCGCCATGGCTCATGCCCCCCCCCCCCCTCGCCAAACTGGTCCACCCCCCTTCACAGGTCGTCACGATGCTCCCCGTGATCGAGCAGCTCGGCGGCCCCCCCCCCCCCTATGCATCCCACTGGAGCTTTGGAACCGTACGTGTAACCGCCAGAAGTGGATTGTAAAACTCTCATCATATGCATTGCGCACCCTACAAATGCAGCAATGTTGCTCACCCTACGTTTCCCACCCTACGTTGCTCATCTGCTCTCCCTACATCGTTGACCATTCACAGGTCATCACAATGCTCCCCGTGATTGAGCAGCTCGCGGCGTCGCCCCCCCCCCCCTATGCATAGCTCACCCAACAAATGCAGCAATGTTGCTCACCCTATGTTTCTCACCCTACATTGCTCACCTGCTCACCCTATATACTGCTCACCCTGCACATGCACAGGTCATCACGATGCTCCCCGTGATTGAGCAGCTCGCGGCGTCGCGCCCCAACCTCGACCTGCGCATCATGGCGTGGTGCCTCGCGTTTGGAGCATGCCTCGGCGGTAACGCGACGATGATCGGCGCGAGCGCAAACATCGTCACGGTGGGTGCATGGGGGGGGGTGCAACGATGGCGTGCGAGTTAGCATCACGGTGTGTGGATTTTGGGGGGGGGGATTGGTGTGGCATGGGGTTGGGACTTGTCCTAATTCAAGCCCTGAAACCTTAACCTTAAACCCTAAACCCTTGACCATTCCTTGACCCTGAACCCTAAACCCTCCATCCTTGACCCGTTACCCTGACACCCCTCCTCCCTCCCCTGACCCCCCTCCCCCCTCCCCTGACCCCCTTCCCCCTCCCCTGACCCCGCACCCCCCTCCCCTGACCCCCCTTCCCCCTCCCCTGACCCACCTCCCTCCTCCCGTCCCCCCTCCCAGGTGGGTCTCGCCGCCGAGCGGGGCTACAAGATCTCGTTCGTGTACTGGCTGAGGACGGGCGTGCCGACGACGATCATGGCCGTCAGCGCGGCCAACATCTACCTGATTGCGCGCTACGGCTTCGCGTGATTTCCCCCCCCTCCCCTCCCTCCCCTCTCTCGGTCTAGAGAAAAACTGAGAGAGTGACAGAGAGAGACGGGCGTGCCGGCAACGATCATGGCCGTCAGCGCGGCCAACATCTACCTGATTGCGCGCTACGGCTTTGCGTGATTTCCCTCCCCCTCCCCTCCCTCCCCTCTTTCGGTCTAGAGCAAAAGAGAGAGAGTGAGAGAGAGAGACGGGCGTGCCGGCAACCATCATGGCCGTCAGCGCGGCCAACATCTACCTGATTGCGCGCTACGGCTTTGCGTGATTTCCCTCCCCCTCCCCTCCCTCCCCTCTTTCGGTCTAGAGAAAAAGAGAGAGTGAGAGAGAGAGACGGGCGTGCCGGCAACGATCATGGCCGTCAGCGCGGTCAACATCTACCTGATTGCGCGCTACGGCTTTGCGTGATTTCCCTCCCCCTCCCCTCCCTCCCCTCTTTCGGTCTAGAGAAAAAGAGAGAGAGTGAGAGAGAGAGACGGGCGTGCCGGCAACGATCATGGCCGTCAGCGCGGACAACATCTACCTGATTGCGCGCTACGGCTTTGCGTGACCGCCCTCCTTCTCCACCCCTCCCTCTCTCTGTCCAGACAGAGAGAGGGAGGCAGGGAGAGAGCTGTCTCTAGAGAGAGAGAGAGCGTTCTCTCCTTGTCTCGTTCAGCCCCGCTCCACTCGCAATGATAAACTCGCCATACCCCCCCCCACACACACAGTCCACCCCCACCACCACCACCACCACCACCAGATAATTTCGTTTCTAACAACTCACAGAACGGGGTGCACCGCCTCACGGCGAGCTCCACTATCAAATACACAGCACAAATACTCAAGCTGGGCCGATCCCCCCTCCCCCCCCGGATAGTTTCCAATCGCTTCTTATAACTCAAGAGAGAGCTGTGCACCGCCGCGCGGCGTGCGCTCCACTCGCAAAGAAAAAAGCTCGAGCAGCGCCAACGGTTTCCTCGCACAATGGGGCACCACACAAAAATACTTTCTCATGTAGCTCTGCACGCGCTCAAAAATCAAAATGCAGCGCAAGGTCCCCCTCCGTGCAAGGCAAACGTCCACCCATTTTATAAAGCCCCGCCCCGCAGTGATGACGGCACTTGATTTGGTAAGGTTGTTTTCCAACCTTACCCGTGCTGCAAGAAAAATACGATGGCAGCCATTTCCCCCCCTTAGTTTGCTGCCCGGAGAGTTAGCCCATCCCCAAAGGAAGTTCGGTGGAGTGGGCATGTCAGTGCCCCGCCGCCCCGCTCATCGTACCACCACATTATGCGCATGGAAGGTACCGGGAAGCTGTGGGTCGCAGCCCACTAGCCCGTAGGACACCGCTGTGTTACTGCTGGTGTTCTTCTGCTCCCCTGCTGAAGCTCTGCTTGGCCCGGCAATAGTGCAACGGATACTCTTCGTTGTGTTAACCAGGGGCAACAACTCGCCGCATCATAATGAAACACGGTCCTTACTTTTCCGTGACCACGCTCGCTTTGCTTAGTACGGGGAGGTGTGTGATCACGGCCACACACACACACACACACACCTGCCAGCCCCCTGCTCCTCGATTTAGGTTTTTGTTGAGGTGAAATGAGCCCCGTGTAAATGTCCGGGGGGGGATGCGCGATTGTGCCTCGGCAGAGTGTGACCGACACCTGGAGTGCGACCGACACCTGGGGTGTGACCGACACCTGGGGTGTGACCGACACCTGGGGTGTGACTGACAACTGGAGTGTGACCGGCACAAGAGTCAACGGGCCGCCTCCACACGGTCCTGGGACAATTTCCGCCTCTCCAGGGGGGACAATCTCCGCCTCAATTTGCAGGCACCCCACTCGCAAGCACCTCATCACCTCAGACGGGTTACTGCTGCTGTTGTTGCTGTTGTTGTTGTTGTTGTTGTTGTTGTTGTTGTTGTTGTTGTTGTTGTTGTTGTTGCTGCTGCTTCTGCTATTGGTGTTGCTGGTGTTGCTTCTGTCGCGTTATTGCTCGGCGCGGAATCATCTCAGTTGTTGAGCAACACTCGTGCGTTAACCGCACCGACATGTATGGCACGCATCGCAGCTATTTGGTTCGGGTCGGTCCGGTTGAATCAAGGTCAAGGAGTGCTGCAAAAGACTGTTGAGTGCTGGCGACCAGCTGGCGAAGCTGTGTGACTTCTTCAGTGCGAGTGGGAGTCGGTGGTGCGCTGCAACACTGCTGGGAGTGCCACGTGCCTGCTTACTGCGGCGGTACCTAAGCTAGACCCACCGTCTCGCGAGCGGCGCAGCACGAGGCGCTCCACGCTCTCTCTGGCTGCAGCGACGTCGCTTTCCGCATCGCCAACGTGTGTCCCCTCAGGTGTACGCAAGGGGGGGAGCGGGTTGGAGCCGTCTGCTAGGAGATGAAGAGCACTTTACGCTCTCTCCGGCTGCAGCGACGTCGCTGTCCGTATTGCCAACGTGTCCCCTCAGCGCAAGGGGGGGGAGGGGGGGGCGGAGCCGTCTGCATCAGGAGATGAAGAGCTAGGTCGTTGCACGACGCGTGCGCCAGGCACTGGGCATGCTTCGCCCCGAGCGCGCCAGGTTCTACACGTATGCGCCCGGAGGACCCTGGGGCTGCCCTGGGGCGTGAGTCGAGGCAAAGACTACAAGTCCAAGGGTGCCCGGCTGGGAGAGCGAGAAGCACTCCTGCCTGCCTGCCACAAGGCGCGCATAGCTTCTCGCCTGGCACACGCTGTCGCATCCGACAGCGCGTGCCGTCGGGGATGCGCTCCCTAAGTTTACAGTTTACAGTTTACAGTACGCACCCTCGGGGCGTGGGATTGAGGGAGCTGCCTAACGAGGCTAGCTCATGCGCTCCCTAACCTCAACTGCTGTCTGAGGTGATGGCCCACCTGAGAAAAGTGTGCGATGCGGCTGCCCTGCGCACCAGTGACCCCCCCCCCGAATTCACTCCGCTCTACAATGTTCCCCTCCCCGTGACGTTTTTGTTTACACAATTATCGACCCATATCCACCCAAAACAAAACAGGCCTCGTTGGACCACCCTTGCCAAGAGGAGTGCAAGTCCACCTCCATCATCCATCAAGCAGCTGGACCACCACCCCTGGAAGCCAGGATGCTCTGCACAGGGCTGAGAGTGTCACGAGAGTGCGGCTCAGTGGGGGCTCTTGTATTGAGCGCCAGGTTCATGAAGTTTGGCAACTAGTGCGCACTGCTATGCCCGGCACGCTGGCCTCTGACTAGCCTGCAGTAAGGAGAAGCCCAGGTGGCTTACTGCTGGCTCCGTGAAAAGCTCAAAGGCGTGTGACACTGCCCCGTGTCAGAGAGCGGGTGCGTTGGATTTGTCTCACAACACAGGTGCCAACTGCATGGTCATTTGTGTGGTTCATTAGATGGGAAAGTGGAAGGGGCCTGGGAGTGTGGGGCTGCACCGGGGCGCGGGGCTGCCTGCCGAGGCAATGGCAGGAGTTCTAATAGTAGGTTACGCGCCGAGCACGGTCTTATACGCCTTTAGAGGTGTCCCTGACTGTAACATCCATCATCATCATCAGGTTGAACAGCCGACAGAACATGTCAAGAGAGAGAGTGGGGCTACGAATGCTATGTTTACAGTGTTTACAGGACGCTCCCTCAGGGCGTGGCATTGAGGAGGGCCGACCAAACAAGCTAGGGACCTCTGTCCATCTAGTTGCTACAGGTCAAGGCCACCATGTGCATGGGGTCTAGGCCACCATGCGTCCCGCCGATCGCCATGCATGCATGCATGCATGGGCCGCCGTGACAGATCCCGCAGCGGTCGTGTGCGGCACCGAGCCCGTTGTTGCTGGCCGAGGGCGTGCCAGTCCTGGTACTTGTAGTCCGCTCCACAGCGGAGAGCCGCCGGGTAAGCGGAGGTGACTCCACCCGCGCCCTCTCTTGACCGTCGAGGGCTGACGTTTGCATGGTCGCATGCACCGCCAGGCCGGTTGTTTGTGGGTAGGCCACCCCAGTGTTGGATTTATATCCCGCTCTCACGAGCGGCGTGAGGTCTTGGCCGCCATGCACGGACAGCAATGAAGCCGCCGCCAGATGACGTTTCCAGGGCCGCGACTTGGACGCGCCTCACATAGCCCCGCTACGAATGCTGCCCACAAAGTTTCAGCTCAAACATGTATCGGTCATGCCAGGGTGTGTACTTGTGGGGGACCCCCACCCGAAACTTAAAAAAAACGACCATGGGGTCCAGGTGACATCTTTGTTTTCTGCCCTCCCCCCCCCTGGCCGCCGATCTTTATTATGCATCACGGCGCCATGCGCCTTGTCGACCCAACGCAACGCAGGCTGCAACACCGTGCGCCATCGCCGCAGCCCCGCAGAGCGCGGACGCCCGGGCAAGGCCCATCCCAAGTTCACAAACAGCCAGCCATCTCATCAAGGTGCTCGGGCCATACGCGCCGAGCACGGTCTTATACGCCTCTAGTGTCCCCCGCTGTAACATCCATCATCATCAAACAACTGATGTCGGCTTCATTCCGCTCGGGGTAGGCTTTTGTACGTGATCGCGCCCTCAGGGACTGGCTCCCGAGCGTGGGCCTGGGCGCCTGCGTGCACATGACGAACGGCACGGTCTTGGCAGCGGTCGAGAGCGAGGAACGGCCCCCCGCCTCCCCGCCGCCGCCTTACGCCGCCTTACCCTGCAGCGGGGGGAGTGCATCTTGTCGACCCAACGCAATGCAGGCTGCAACATCATGCACCATCGCCGCAGCGCCACCAGCCCCAACGTCTGAGACGCGCAAGTCGAGGCGGTCGTAACGCCCGAGGCGGTCGGGGTGCGCCTCAGGTGGTGCCTGAGGCGATGCCTGAGGCGGGTGGGGGTGCGCCTCAGGCGGTCTCGGCGCACCTGAGGCACCGCCTCATCTGCGCAAGTGAAGGCGCCTAGTGTGGCGCCTGAGGCGATGCCTGAGGCGGGTGGGGGTGCGCCTCAGGCGGTCTCGGCGCACCTGAGGCACCGCCTCATCTGCGCAAGTGAAGGCGCCTAGTGTGGCGCCTGAGGCGATGCCTGAGGCGGGTGGGGGTGCGCCTCAGGCGGTCTCGGCGCACCTGAGGCACCGCCTCATCTGCGCAAGTGAAGGCGCCACCTGAGGCGCCGCCTGAGGAGCCGCCTGAGGCGCCGCCTGGGGCGCCTCAGGCGTTGCCTGGGCGATTGAGGCGTTAGGAAAGTGGTAGGGCAGCGCCGGCGAGCACGGACGCCCTCCTGTCGGCCCCTCGCCTCCCCGCCTACGCCGCAGCGGGAATCTCGAACTTGAACGACTCTGTCTCCAGCAGCATGTGCATGTCCCCCGGGTGCGGCGCCTCGGCTGGCAGGGCCACGATCTTCTCAGCCACCTGAGCAGGAGGGAGGGAGCGAGGGAGAACAGTGTTACAATCCACTGAGGGAGGAGGGAAGGGAGGGAGGGAGGGAGAGAGGGAGGGAGGGGGGGGAAGGCGTGTGTGTGTGTGTGTGTGTGTGAGTGAGTGAGGGGGGAGTGATTGAGTGATTGAGTGATTGAGTGAGGGAGTGAGGGAGTGAGGGAGTGAGGGAGTGAGCGAGGGAGGGAGGGAGGGAGGGAGCGAGGGAGGGGGCGAGGGAGGGGGCGAGGGAGGGAGGGAGAAAACTGTTACAATCCTCTGGCGGTCACCATAACTTGCACAGCTCTCCAGCGAGACCATTGAGACAGCAGGCACGAGGCCCAACAAACGGTGAAGCCACCAAGGTAGCCCACGGTAGCGCCACAGACACACTCTGTCGCGGGCGCGAAGCAAGCAGCGCGAGGGAGCGAGGGAGGGAGGGAGAGAGAGCGCTCGATTGCCGCCGTCGAGAGGGGGCGCTCGTGATTTCCTTTTCAGGATTTCGTGCAATTTTTTAATGTGCAGCCATTTGACTGAAATTCTGGTTGTGCCTGGCTGTGTGTCTCTTCAACTCCAGCGCTTGCCTCCCTCCCTCCCTCCCTCCCTCGCCTCTCTCCCCCCCCCCCTCTTTCCCTCCCTCCCTCCCTCCTTCCTTCCAAGCTCCTCCCGCAACTCTCTCTCTGCCCCTCTCCTCCCCCCTCCCTACCTGCAAGCTTTCCTCGTCTGCAACCACCCCAAACACGGTGTGGTCGTGCCCGAAGTGCGTCGCCGGTTGTGTGCCGAGGTAGATAAAGAAGTCGGGGCCTGGAAACAGGTGGGCGAGAGAGAGCGTGTGTGTGTGTGTGTGTGCACATTTGTGAACGAGTCGGGCCCTGGAAGCAGGTGGACGAGAGAGAGCGTGTGTGCGTGCGTGTGTGTGTGTGTGTGTGTGTGTGCACAAGTCGGGCCCTGGAAACAGGTGGGCAAGTGTGTGTGTGTCTGTGTGTGTGTGTGCATGTGTGCAACAGCATGTGTGTGTGTGTGTGTGTGCGTGTGTGTGCATGCGTGTGCGTGTGTGTGTGTGTGTGTGTGTGCGTTGTGTGTGTGCGTGCTTGTGTGTGTGTGAACAAGTCGGGCCCTGCACACGCAGATAGGTAAAACAAGTGTGACCCCCCGCCCCCCACGAAGGCACAGGCCCCGTACGGTACCACTACCGTAGGACAGCTTTGCCTTGCCGATTAAATAATTACAAGGACGTTCCGGCAAGGTCGATTACAGAAATAAATGCCGGAAAAAAGTGACGTCAAAACGGGGGGGAAATCCAAAATAAATCCCGCGGCAAGGCACCCAAATTCTAAACAACTACCCCCTTTATAAAAGTGGCGGCAAGGCAAAGCGGTACCACTATGCTGAGTGCGCATGCGGTGGTGTGGCTTTCTGCTGTAGCCGTTCTACTAAGGCTCACTGAGTCGTAGTAGGACGAGGCGAAGAGACGAGACGAGATGCAAAATGGCACCAGATTTTGACTTCTCTGTTAATTGGTATCTCGCCCGACAGCGTGCGGTGGTGTTGCAAGTGTGAATCGAGGGAGGGGGGGACGGAGGGAGGGAGGGAGGGAGTGTTTGTGTGTGTGTGTGTGAGTGTGCAAGTGTGCGAGTGTGTGTGTGTGTGTGTGTGTGTGTGTGTGTGCGAGTGTGTGAGTGTGTGTGTGTGTGCGTGCGTGCGTGTTGTGGCAAGTGTGCACAGAGGGAGGGAGGACCGCGCTCGGCTTTCAAAATGGCATTTTGGATCGACGGGGTTAAGGGGGTCAAGGCCCCCCTTACCACCGCTAACTTGCGGTGTACTCGCACACAGAAGCGGCGGTTTTGGTGCCAGCTAAAATAACAATATCGATATTGGAAGCGGTGGTATGTATACATGCACCCCCTCCTTTTTGCTCCAGGACTACGCGCTGGCAGGCAGGCCAGTGGTTCTTGGGAAGGATTTTGGTATTAATTATTTTTCCGCCTTTTTCCCCGCTTTTTCACGGCCCGCAGTCAATTATTTGCACCCGCCGTGCATTTAGCGGGCTGCGTCCCGGGCTGCTCAAACGCGGTGGTAGAGTATTGGCTGTAGAGTATTGGCACAGGACTTCCTTAGAAACTTGGTCAACATCAGTCACGCCCGCATCTCTATATGCTGGATCGCGCCGGTTGAGCATGGTACTCTCGCTAGAAGCTCCACTAGATTGTATCACGCGCCGCTTCTCCCGCCACTCCTTGATCACGGCTGCGTAAGGGAACGTGTCGAGGGTGAACAATGTAGAGATGAACATGCGCATGGCCCAGACTAGGTGGTCGTGGCTGTTGCCAGAGCCGAGGCGGCTGCGCTGGTCGTTCTTGATGTAGTTGAGGCCGCTGAACGTGTGCTCGTCCTCCACCGAAGTCGGCGCGAGTACGATCGACATCTCCGCTAGCCGCGCCCAGGGGGGAACAACTCGCATGCATGGCGCGTGCACGCATGGAGCATGCATGGCGCGCATGGGCGCGCACACCTTGAACACGGCCTTCTCCTGTTCGTACGCGGTCATGGGCCGCCCGTGCTGCATGAGGTTGAGCAGAACCCGCATCTGCAGGAGCGTTCATGTACTTGCTGCACAGGTTGCAAAAGGCGTGGAAGGGGTCGCCTTTGACCTCCTCCAGCCAGACCTTGCCATCCTTGGTCTTGGCCCAGTCCCGCTCCAGCCAAATATGCCGGAACGTGTCCCCCATGCCCGCCGGTTTTTTGGTCGTGCCCGCCCGTGGTGGGGGTGGCTGGTCGCCGCTGGTGCCAGCGCCAACGCCTGACGCTGCGCGCTCCGCAGCCGCGCGCTCAGCCACGCGCTCTGCCGCCACCCGCTCCTCCTCTGCCATCCAAGCGTCCGTCAGGGGCGTGTCCGCTCGTGGTGGCTGATCGCTGGGGCAAGCGCCATCGCCAGATGTTGCGCACTGCCTCTCGCCTTCCTCCCCCTCGCACTCCGCCTCAGACTCAACGTCCAGGCCCGGCTCAACGTCATCAACGTCAGGGTGCTGCACCACCTTGGTCGGGGCGCCCGTCCTGCGCCTGACAATGCACTTCACAGCCCCCCCGGGCGTCCCGCCAAAGAAGAACGCAATGGGCTGGACCCGGATGGTCTTGTCCTTGTTCTGCTTGCCCTTGACCATCTGGGCTGGACTGCGCATGCGCCATGGGGGCGCAAGGCCGCAGAAGTGTGAAAAACAATAAATTTTGCGGAAAAGCGGAAAAGCGGAAAAGCCGTGGGGCCTAGAAAACAATTAATAAAAAATCCGCGAATATTCCGCACAGAGCGGAATGCGGCCGAAGCAAGAAACACTGAGGCAGGCGACTGGTGGCTACCGCCCCCCACGATTAATTGTTGGGGCCGGAACTGGACTTGGGTCTAGGCGGTGGTACTAGGACTAGAAGGTGGTCTTCGCTGGAACACCGACGCTACCGCTACTGGTGATATGCACCCACCCGCACTTCCGCCGGCCCAGCCAAAGTCCCCACGCTCCATGAACTTCGGCCCAGGCTTCGTGACGCTGTTGGGTGGGATGAACGCGCGCATGGAGCCCTGCGTGTGCGTGTGTGAGTGTGTGTGTGTGTGTGTGTGTGCATGTGCGTGTGTGTGTGTGTGCGTGCATGCGTGCCCTGCGTGCGTGACGCTGTTGGGCGGGATGAACGCGCACATGGAGCCCTGCGTGTGTGTGTGTGTGTGTGTGCGTGTGTGTGTCCGTGTGCGTGTGTGCGTGCCCTGCGTGACGCTGTTGGACGAGATGAACGCGCGCATGGAGCCCTGCGTGTGTGTGTGTGTGTGTGTGTGCGTGTGTGCGTGTGTGTGTGTGTATGTGTGTGCGTGCATACCCTGCGTGCGTGCGTGACGCGTTTGGTCGGGATGAATGCGCGCATGGAGGCCTGTGTGCGTGTGTGCGTGTGTGTGCGCGTGCGTGTGTGAGTGTGTGTGTGTGTGTGTGTGCGTGTTGGCTGTTGGGCGTTGTGTGTGAGTGTGTGTGCATGTGAATGCACGTGTGTGCGCGCCCTGCGTGCGTGCGTGACGCTGTTGGAAGGGATGAACGCGCGCATGGAGCCCTGCGTGTGTGTGTGTGCGTGTGCAATTGGCGGATGATGAGTTCACCATCCACCAGTGGTGTCATTAGCGCCCCCGCAGCCCCCGGGGACATTTGGGGGGAACCTGCGGGGTCGAATCGCGAAAATTTCGCTCTGAAAAGTGTGAAATTTGACGATTTCCTCATTTTTCGCAAATAAAGGCCTCCTGCCTGGGGCAATTTGGCATGTTTCCTGCAATGTTGCGGGGGCAAATATGAAATGATCGGTTTCCTTAATAACACCACTGTCATCCACGTCTGGGGTTCCAAAGCTCCAGCAGGACTAAGAGAGCAGTCCTGAAGACCTGCCAAACTGAAAAGGGCAGTTGGGGGGAAGGGGGGGAGGAACGTGGTACACAAACCTAAACCCGACAGAGAGACAGAGAGGCAAGCCAAGGCCGAGGCCCGAGCAGGGGACAAGTGACAGAAAGGACAGGCGGGCATAGCAGACTAGTCACAGCGGAGAGGCGTTCATCAACAGGCGGCTCCCGCCTGACCTGCTGTGCATGAAGTGTGCACATGGAGTGTGCGCATGGAGTGTGCGCAGGCGTGTGCGCAGGCGTGCGCCACATGGATGATGGGTTGTTAACATTCAGTGATTTCCTTTTCGGCTCTACACAGCCATTTGGCTGTATTCCGGCTGATCTTTGACCTTGCACACAGCTCAACCCATCCAGTGGATTATAAGTCTGACAAGCCCGCCAGACAAAGCACGTCGACAGCTTTCAAATGACCTGTGTAGGAGGACAAACGGCCAGCAGGAGGTCAACGGTCAACGTGGTCAAAGCAGAATCCGGCTGTTGAAGAATTAATTTGAAATCCTGAAAAGGAAATCATTGTTTACATCCCCTTTCGGCGGTCACACGTCCAGTTCCTAAGTTCCAGGACATAAGAAAAAGTAGGCATGACGCCCACAAAAAAATGGAGTGTGCGCAGGCGTGCGCGCATGCAGCCCTGCGTCCGACGGACCGTAAAACATTCCACACCCACCCATGTCCACACCTGCGGCAGGCGGCCCGGCTCCGCGCGGTCCAGTATTTTGTGGGAGCCATGGAGCCGGATGTGGGAGCCATGGAGCCGGATGTGGGAGCCATGGAGCCGGATGTGGGAGCCATGGAGCCGGATCTTCAGTCAAATGGCTCCGGGCGATTGTTTTGAAATCCGGGAAACAAAATCACTGGCTCGGTAGAACTGGCACGAGCTCGCGGCACAAACCCAACCCCACACTCACACCCACCCATTCACACCCACACCAAGCCCGAAGCCTGGAAGCCCGGATCCGCACGGTAGAACTGGCAAGAACTTGTGCACTGCTCCCACCCACACTTGTTTTGTGTGTTTAGCTCCAGCACCCGTCCACACCCAGCCATCCACACCCACACAAAAAATCCACACCTGCAGCAGGAAGCCCGGCTCCGCGCGGGTAGAACTGTGGCACAAGCTGGCTCGTGCACAGCTCCCACCAAAACACGTTTCTTTTGTGTTGTTTTGTGTGTGTTGTGTCTTGTTTTGTGTGTTTGTATTAGCACCAGCACCCGCCCACACCCAGCCATCCACACCCAGCCATCCTCACCCAGCCATCCACACCCAGCCGTCCATACAAAACCCACACCTGCAGCAGGAAGCCCGGCTCCGCACGGTAGAACTGGCACGCGCTCGTGCACAGCTCGGGCGTCGCAGCGAGACGGCGCAGGTACTCGGCGCTTGTCTGGGGCCAGGCAGTTCAAGGGGGGTCGGTCAGTTAGGGGGGGGGGCATTTGGGGGGGCTGACAGTGTTCCTGTCTCAGCCTTTCAGTTTCAGCGCTTGTCTGGATTACAGTCACGCGTGACAACGAGTGCGTGTCGAGGCGTGAGGAAGTGTGAGAATGTGTGTGGATGTGTGTGTGGGGAAGGGGGGTGCAGTTGGAAGTCGCAGCGAGCCGGCGCAGGTACTCGACGCTCGTCTGTGTGTCAGGCAGGGTGTGTGCGTGGGGTGGGGTGGGGGGTCAGTCAGTTGGGGGGTTGTGTCGATTAGGGGGGGCATCCAGTTGGGGGGGAAGGAGGGGTCAGTCAGTTGGGGGGTCGCTTTGGCTAGGCAGCACTTGGGAGCAGGCAGCTGGGGGGGGGGGGGGAGTTTAATGGTCGGTGGTGGCTGGGGGGGCCGGGTGGGGGGGCAGTTTTGAAGTTCGCAGCGAGCCGGCGCAGGTACTCGATGCTCGCCTGTGTGGTCAGCAGGTGTGTGGGTGTGTCGGGGGGGGTCAGTTGGGGGGGCATCCAGTTTGAGGCGAAAGGAGGGGTCCGTCAAGTTTGGGGTCGCTTTGGAGGCAGTCACTTGGGGTTCCAGGCAGCTGGGGGTGGGGTGGGGGTGGAGATTCCAGTCATTTGGGGGGCATTTCATGTTTGGGGGGGAGGGATTGTCCGTCAGTTTTGGGGTCGCTTGAGCAGTACTTGGGGACTATGGCAGTTACGGGGGGGGAGGGGAGTTAAATGTGGTGGTGGGGTGGTGGTGGGTGGGGTGGGGGTCAGTCAGTTGGGGGGGGCATTCCAGTTTGGGGGGAGGGTTGTCAGTCAGTTTGGGGTCGCTTGGAGGCAGTACTTGGGGGTCCAGGCAGTCGGGGGGGGTGGGGCTGTTAATGGTGGTGTGGTGTGGGGTGGGTGTGGGGTGGGTGGTCAGTCAGTAGGGGCCTGTTGTCAGTTGGGGGCGGCATCCAGGTTGTGGGGCATCCAGTTTGGGGGGATCCAGTTTGGGGGGCGGGGGTCCATCAGTTTGGGGGCGGTCGCCTTGGAGGGCAGTCACTTTGGGGGTCCAGCGCAGCTGGGGGGGGGGCGGGGGTAATTGTGGTGGTGGTGGTGTGTGTGGGTGGGGGGTCAGTCAGTTGGGGGAGGGGGGCATCCAGTTTGGGGCGGAAGGAGCGGTTTGGTTGAGTTGGGGGCGGTGGAGGCAGTCCTCAGGGTCCAGGCAGCTTGGGGGGGTGGTGGGGCAGTACTGTGGGGTGGGGTGGGGGTGGTGGGTGGGTGGGGCACTTGGGGTCCAGGCAGGGGGGGGGCAGCTTAATGGTGGTGGTGGGGGGTTGGGAGGTGGTGTGGGGTCATTCAGTTCGGGGTCGCTTGGGAGGCAGATCGGGTAGTCACTCGGGGGGGGCCAGGCAGGTTGGGGGGGGGCGGGGGGGCAGTTGATGGTGGTGGGAGGTGGTGTTGTGTGGGGGGGTGGGGAGTGGGGGCAGTTGAGAAGGCGCAGTGAGCCGGCGCACGTACTCGACGCTCGTCATAATATAGGTGAGGGACCTGGAGACTGCCTAGAGGCCTATCATTTGACAGCTCTTGACGAGCTCTGCCTGACGGGCTCGTCAGACTGACAACCCACTGGGTGGGTTGAGCTGTGTTCAAGGTCAACGTGCAGCCGGAATACGGCAAAACGCCTGTGTAGAGCCGGAAACAAAAGCACTGCCGCCGCACCTCGGACCACTCTGGCTTGAGCTGGATGCGAATCGCGCCGTGATTTGTGCGGAGCGCCACGATGCTGAGACTCTGGTCGACCGCGGGCAGCATGGCTGCGGCAAGGGTGTGTGTGTGTGTTTGTGTATGTGTGAGTGTGTGTGTGTGTGTGTGCGTGTGTGTTGCATGTGTGTGTGTGGCTGTGTGTGTGTGTGGTTGTGTGTGTGTGTTTCACACCCTGCTATGTGTGTTTGGGATAGGTGGGGGTGCAAGCGACGATTGGGGCCACGGGGTCGCACTGCACCCAAGAAGAGTGTCCGCAGGGGGCAAGCGGAATCGGCAGGAAGGCTCGTGCACGGCGGTGTGCGCGCTCGCCAGGGGTTTCCTTGGGGTCGGTCATCCTTTCGTTTTTCCCGAAGAGGCTTTTCCAGTTTCGTCGGGATTTCGGGCTGCAGCCCGAAGAATCGCGTCAAAAAGTGTGAAAATCGACGATTCCACACCTTTCCCCGGAAAATTGGCCTCGGCAAGTCGTTTTCCCCGAATGCACCCTACCCTACACCATCGGGATCGCGCCCTCTGAGCACGATTTTTTTCGTTTCCCGATCGAGAAGGAAACCCCTGGCGCTCGCTGAGTTGGGAGGAGGCGTGATGGGGGAGCACCCCGAGGGAGGCTGGCGGGTTTTTAAGATGACCGGTTTAGGTCTCGCGCCTTTAGCAGTGACCGGTTTGTTTGTTTGTGTGTGTGTTGTGTGTGTGCGTGTATGTGCTTGTGTGTGCGTGTGTGTGTGTTTGTGTGTGTGTGTTGTGTGTGCGTGCGGCGCCGCTGAGCCCGCAGTGCGCCAGAACCCATCCGTGAGTGCGGCCCGAGCCCCAGTGTCTATGTTTCCGGCGAGTGCAGTGGTTCCCCTGCGAGCCGTATACCGCTCCGAGCCGGATTTTCCCATTTCCCAGAAAACCACCACACACTGAGTGGAAGAGGGCGTGGAGCGGTGCGTTGGGAAGCTCGTGCCGAGAGCAGCCCAACGGCATGCGTTGCATGAATACCCGCTGTGTATTGTGCCTGGTATGAGCGGTCAAAGTTGCTGGAGCCAGCAAAAAACTAATTACTAAAATCCTTCCCAGGGACCACTGGGCGAGTGGAGCCCGATTTGAGAGTCATGGAGCCGGTTTTCAGTCAAATTGCGCCACAAAGTCGTTGAAATCCTGAAAACAAAGTCACTGCCGAGCAGTGATTTTGTTTTCAGCTTTTTCATTTATTTTTTGGGGGCCAGCCGACGCGCGGACCAACGTCCCGTTGGCCACGTTGACCGCTCACTTAGCGTTGACTGTTGACTGTCAACCAGGCCATCACAGTGGGCTGCTTCTTGCTCATTGTTGTTCAGGCTTGCGGGGGTGCGGAGGTGAAAAAGCCCCACACTGAGCCATCCTCTTACTTAATGGCCCCGCCCCATGGCCCCAACAGTGCACCTCGTCTTGATTATTTTGGGGCCAAATGGCACCAAATGGCACCAACTGGCGAAAACAAAATCACTGCTGCCGAGCCTGCTCCAACAGCCTGCGTCGCCCCTACCCAGCACCGAGGCGAAAGCTGGCCCCACTCACCGACGTCCCTGTCAAAATCCTTGGGGAGGATTCCCGACGTCCACGGGCCCCCACTCCGCTTCACGCCCTCGATAGCGTCGAGGCGCCCCACACGCTTGAGCCAGCACTGCTGCCCGCATTGCTGCGCGTCGCTGCAATACACCCAGAGGTTGCATCCGAGCGCCTCCTTGCACTCCCTGTGCGGTGTTGCGGACAGGCGGTGCGGGCGGTAGCGTCGGCGGATGCATGCTCACGCATGCAGACGCACACGCACGCATGCAGACGCTCACGCATGCATGCAGACCATGCACAGCACCCACAGGCAGCACTCTTGTGCGCTGGCCGCCGTGAGGCCAGGCTTTTTAGACGTGCCAGCGCCTGGCTTCACGACATCGCCCCAGTATTCGGTTTTCGACTGCTCGTCCTGCACACGACACTCTGCAGCCTGCTCGACCCGACTGCTCTGGGTGGATGCTGTGGCGGTGCTTGCATGCGGCCATGCAGCGCGTAGAGGAAGGAGGCGACCTGATGCTGCTGCGTAGAAGCCGGCGAGGACGAAGACGGCCAGGACCACCAGCAGAGCGAATACAGAGCCCTTCCCAACCCTCCGTTTAACTTTGGCGTTCAAGGAGCGCATGCTAATTTGCAAGGATTTCAGCAGAGGACCAGAGAACAGAGGAGGCTCACTCTCACTCTCACAAACCAGGTCCCAACCAACCAACAAATGGAATTGAAAGTTGAGGTGAAGTTGAAAGTTTGAAATTCATCGGGTAATGCAGAGTATCCATCGTGTTACAAGTGTCCTTGTACAACCCCTAGGTCGGTTGTTTGGGGACGCTGACTACCAGGCAAGTTGTACGCTTCTGTTGCACAGTCGGTGTGCAGTGAAATGGAGGGCAGGGCAGGTGTGGCACACTGTGACGCGCACGCACGCGCGCGCACGCGCGCGCACGCGCAGGGTACCCACACGTGTGGCCCCGCGCCCCTGGTGTGGAGCCTCCATGCAGGCTGGCGCATCCAGACATCCGCCGTTCGCGGATGCCGCTCCTGCGTCGTTTCCTAGGTCAGAACCCCGCTTAGTCATCGATGCATGCGGCGGCCCCGCACGCGCTCCCGTCACCAGCGCTCAGATGAGCTCCGCCACGTTCATTGGCATCTCGTCGATCTGTGTCGAGTAGTACTGCTCGATGTCGCGCAGGATGCGGATGTCGTCGTTGCGCACGAAGTTGATCGCCACGCCCTTGCGCCCAAAGCGGCCCGAGCGCCCGATGCGGTGGATGTACAGCTCACGGTTGTTGGGCAGGTCGTAGTTGATGACGAGCGAGACCTGCGCTCGTGTGTGTGTGTCGTGTGTGTGTTGTGTTGTGTGTGCGTGTGTGTGCGTGTTGTGTGGGAATTGTGCGTGCTGTGTGTGTGTGTGTGTGCGTGCGTGTGCGTGATGTGTGTGTGTGAGCAAGCGGCGCAGCGGGCACGTCGGGTGGGTGGGGGTGGGGGGGGTGGGGTGGGTGGCTCCTCTCCCTCGCACACGGCGCACGCCCCCCCCCCCCCATCGCCCCCCCCCCCCTCCCTCAGCCCGCACACCAGAAACCACCCTAACCCACCCCGAAGAGCCCCCCCCCCACCACCCGACCCCCCCCCCGGGGACACACCACAGAACCAACCAAGACGCACAGACCCTCCCCCCCCGCCCCAACCCCACCCCAGGCGCGCACCTGCTGCACGTCGAGGCCGCGCGCCCAGACGTCGGTCGTGATGAGCACGCGCGCGGAGCCGGCGCGGAACTCGGCCATGATCGCCTCGCGCTCCTTCTGCTGCATGTCTCCGTGCATGCTCGCGACCGTGAAGTTGTTCTGGCGCATCTTCTCAGTCAGCCAGTCGACCTTCCTCTTGGTGTTGCAGAAGATGACGGCCTGCGTGATCGTGAGCGTGTCGTACAGGTCGCACAGCGTGTCGAACTTCCACTCCTCGCGCTCGACCGCGACGAAGAACTGCTTGATGCCCTCGAGCGTGAGCTCGTCACGCTTGACGAGCACGCGGATCGGGTCGGTCATGAACTTGTTCGTCATCTCGAGCACCTCGGCCGGCAGCGTCGCACTCACGACGAGGATCTGCGTCTCGGGCGGCAGGTAGCGGTAGATGTCGTAGATCTGGTCCTTGAAGTTCTTTGCGAGCATCTCATCGGCCTCGTCGAGGATGAGCGTCTTGATCGCGCGCGTGCGCAGGCACTTGCGCCGGATCATGTCAAACACGCGGCCGGGCGTGCCAGACACGCAGTGCACACCGTGCTCCAGTTTCCGGATGTCCTCGCCTTCGGCCGCGCGAGGCAGGCAGGCAGGGTCGTCGGTCAGCGCATGCGACCCGCTGGCTCCCATACGCCCGCTTCTCCCCATGCGCTTGCATGCGCGCATGCCGCCTGCCCCAGCCTGCCCCCGCCCACCCCCTTCGCCCACCCGCTGCAGCCCCCCTCGCCCCCTCCTCACCCAGGCTCTTTCCACCGATGCACGCATGCGCCTGGACGTTCATGTAGTCGCCGACCGCCATGATGACCTTCTCCGTCTGGTTGGCCAGCTCGCGCGTCGGGGACAGGATCAGTACCTGGCACCTGAAGGACGACATGCATCGAGGGGGGGCATCAGCGGAGCGGCGAGCAGAGCGGGGGAGGCGAGAGCAGCCATGGACCCGCCTCACTCACTCTCGCGTCTGCACGTCCAGCAGCTGACACGTCGTGATAGAGATGAGCGACGACTTTCCGGTTCCCGACTGCGCCTGGGCGATCACATCGCGCCCCTGGGTGATTGGCAGAATCGCGCGCTGCTGGATGGCCGAGGGCTTCTCGAATCCGTACGCGTAAAGGCCACGCAGCAGGTCCTCCTTGAGTCCCATCTGATCAAACGACGCCACCACCTTGACTCCCTTTGACGTCTCGAAATGCTCAGTTTCGGCCTCCATTAGAGGCTCCTCGTCCCTGCACAGCAATGGAGCCGTCGGGCCAGGTTTCGCGTCCCTCTGCATGCGTGCATGCCCCGCCACGCGTGCGTACATGGGCGTATACGCGGGGCATGCACGGGGCATGCACGGGGAATGGACGCGATGGCTAACCTGCGAGCCATGCTGGCTGGCTCCTCGCTCTTCGCCCTAGCCTCGCTCACGCGTACTTTGCAAGCAGACGTCGGTGGCCACCACCGCAGTTGCTTGCGTGGCGGAGGGGAGGGGGGGATCAGAAGTGGGTTGGGGGAACACACATCGGAGGTGTGTTCACGCAAATGTGACTGCATGGGCCTGCATGGAGAGCGCGTCCAAACATTTTCGCCGTCGCAGAGCTGCTGCTCGGACTCACACGAACGTGTCCTTCCTGCGGTGCTGAGGCTATCCTCCCCTGGAAGAGCCAACGCTCTCGGATTCGCCACTCTCCGCAGCAGCCACTTGTCTCGCACTGCTAGGCCCCCCCCAGCCCAGTGCTGCGCTAGTGCTGCGCTAGTGCTGAGACCAAGGGCTTTCGCCAGGGCGGAGCCCCGGCCTGGGCATTGATCCACAGCGGCCGCGCCCTAGGCCTGACAACGTGCCAGATCTGCAGGTGTGTTGAGATGGGTCTGGGGGGAGGAGAGATGGGTATGGGGGGAGATGGGTCTGGGGGGAGGAGAGGCTCCCCTCTCCTCCCGAGGGTGTGCGTGTACGCCCATGCGCCCATGCGCCCATGACGCCTTGGCTGCAGTCCCACGGCTGCTTGGGCCCTTTGCATGCATGGATGCCAGAGGCACACCAGCAGCACCCTGCGCGTGCTGGGCATGCCTGCTTGCCGCTCACGAGGCACGCCCGATCACCATGACCGCCCGTCTGCCCGTCTACCCGCGGACACACGCCTGACCACTCTCATCTGCCCTGGCCTACACGTGCAGCCGACCAAGCACACCGTGATGCCTCCCCCACCCACGCGCTCCTCCCCGCTCCAGCGCGCCGTGTCGGCGCTGGAGCGCCCGGCTGGGACGACACAGCGCCTGAAGGAGCAGGTGCCCGGCACGTGGATCGGCGACGTGCAGATCGAGCAGCACAGACATGCGGTGAAGGTCGCGCTGCCAGAGACGACGACCGGCGGCCTCGGCAGCCAGCCCGCGACGCCCCAGCTCAACTTCTCCAGCCCAGATGAGCTCCAGCGCGACGTGGACGCCACGTGCACCATGTCCAAGGGCAGCAAGGGGTGGGTGAGCGCCGTGCTCGGCCTCAACCTAGCGCTCGAGACCCACGTGGCAAACTGCCAGCCCGGCGCCCCGGTCTCCAAGTACCAGTGCGACTTCATCCAGCGCGCGCTGGCGGATAAGCTCGGCCCCAAGCTGGCGGCCCTGAAGAAGGGGGACAAGCAGGGCGGCGCGTCGCAGCTGCGCCAGCGGTGCGCGATCGCCAAGGGGCGCGTCACCGTGCGCTACGCCGACCTCGACGGCGCCACGCAGCTGCTGCAGGCGCTCGCGCAGCAGAACGCGCCAAACCCAAAGGTCGTGCTGCGCCTGTCGCCAGACGGCATCGCGTGGCGCATGCACAAGGACGCGGCGGCGGACGGCGGCGAGCCGTCTGCGTCGGGCGGCGCGGCCGAGGGCTCGGCCGAGCCGGGCACCACCACCGGCAAGGGCGGAAAGGGCGGGGCCAACGCAAAGGCGGCGGCGGCGAGCGACCCTGCGGCCGTGTTCCGCCCGGTCGTCGGGTCCGAGTGCGCCGCCGAGTTCGAGGTCAACATGGACGTGCGCGGCGTGATGGTCGATCCGCGGCGCTGGTTCTCGCTCGACGGGCCCGACGACTTCCTCTCACGCCTGAGCGCGCTCTCGCTCGAGCTCACGCGCGAGTGGGACACGGCCGGGCTGAGGGTGCCGCTGAGCGGGGACAAGCCGGCGCTCGCGCTCGAGCTCGCGTTCCAGGTGCGTGCGTGCGTGCGTCAAGCGTGCGGGTGGGTGGGTGGTGCGGCGCGTGGGTGGGTGGGTGCGGGGCGTGGGCAGGGGAGGCGTGTGTGGGGGCGGGGGGTGCCTGCTGGAGCGGGGACAAGCCGGCGCTCGCGCTCGAGCTCGCGTTCAGGTGCGTGCGTGTGGGTGGGTGGGTGCGGGCGTGGGTGCGTGGGTGGTGGGTGGGTTGTATGGTGCGCTGGGCGGGGACCAAGCCGGCGCTCGCGCCCAGAAGCACCGCGTTCCAGTTGCATGGGTGAGGGCGGGCGGGCCGGGGGCGGAGGAGGGGGGGGTCTATGGCTCGCGCGTGCTGGAGAGAGGGGAGGGGGGGCTGGCGCTCGTGCATGCGGGGGCACGCCACGCTACGAGCGCCGGAACAGCTCTCGCTCGCCGCGCCGCCCCGTGACGCTCGCCCCCCTGGCGCTCGCTCTGCGCCGTGCCTGCGTGTGCCCTCGCTGCTGGGACGGGGGCTGTGGGCACGCCACGCCACGCGCGCCGGCCGGCCGGTGCAGCTCTCGCTCGCAGCGCCGTTCCCCCTGACGCTCGCCTCCTGACGCTCACCCCCTGACGCTCGCTGTGCGCCGCCCCCTGCGTGCGCCCTCGCTGCCTGCCTGCCTGTCTGCCTGCCTGCTTGGTCCGCTCTGCCGAGCCGCCACAGCTGATGAACACGCTGGCGCGCGCGGGGCACGGCGCGGTCGTGATTGTGCCCCCTCGCTGCCTGACTGACTCACTGAGTCACTGAGTCACTGACTGACTGCTCGGCTCTGCCGGACCGCCACAGCTGATGAACACGCTGGCGCGCGCAGGGCACGGCGTGGTCGCGATTGTGCCCCCGCGTGCGCCCTCGCTGCCTGCCTGTCTGCCTGCTTGGTCCGCTCTGCCGAGCCGCCACAGCTGATGAACACGCTGGCGCGCGCGGGGCACGGCGCGGTCGCGATTGTGGCCCCTCGCTGCCTGACTGACTCACTGAGTCACTGAGTCACTGACTGACTGCTCGGCTCTGCCGGACCGCCACAGCTGATGAACACGCTGGCGCGCGCGGGGCACGGCGCGGTCGCGATTTTGACCCCTCGCTGCCTGCCTGCCTGACTGACTGACTGACTGCTCTGCCGGACCGCCACAGCTGATGAACACGCTGGCGCGCGCGGGGCATGGCGCGGTCGCGATTGTGCGCTTCGACGAGGACTCGCTGGTGCCCGGGTCAGCGTGCAAGGTGTGGGTGTGTGTGTGGGGAGAGTTTAGCGGGGGTCCTGTTCTCGCTCATGAAGGCCTGTATGACTGGCACGGCGCGGTCGCGAATGTGCGCTTCGACGAGGCCTCGCTGGTGCCCCCGAGTGGGCGTGCAAGGTGGGGGGGAAGACTGAGAGAGAAGTAGAAGAAGTGGGTTGTGTTTTCGCTCGTGAAGGACTGTATGACTGGCACGGCGCGGTCGCGAGTGTGCGCCTTGACGAGGCCTCGCTGGTGCCCCCGGGTCGGCGTGCAAGGTGGGGGGGAGGGGGGGAGAGGGGGAGAAGTGAGCGACTGGCAGTGATCATGAGGTTGTATGTTTGATTGTTTTTTATATTGAAGCCAAGCTTGGGGAGGGGCACGTTGGGAGTGTGCGCTTCGACGAGGACTTGCTGGTGCCCGGGTCGGCGTGCAAGGTGAAGGGAAGAGAGAGAGAGGGAGAGAGAGAGGGGGAAGTGGGGGTCCTGTTCTCGCTCATGAAGGACCGTGTGACTGGCAGTGATTGTTATGAACTGGTTATGAGCGTGTGGTTGTTTGTGCATTGAAGACAAGCTTGGTGTGTTTCTGTGTGTGGGGGGGGGGGGGGGCATGGGGTGCCATGTCACTCGGGGCTCAAAATCCTCTGTCCTGCACGCTGCCAGGGGCTCTCCCTCCATCCTCCATTCCCCGTTTCATCCTGGGCCCCCCTAGGTAGTTGGCTTCGCCAAAGTGGGCGCGCTCCCACGGTCAGAGCCTCGATCTAGACCCTCAACCCTTAAGGGTGTGTTCCCACTCACGACCTAGAAGTTCCTTCTAGCCTAGAAGGAGGGCGGGGAGCGACTTTGACGGGAGCGTTCTCGACGTCGGACACGCTAGCGACGTTGGCTGAACGTCGGCTGTGACTCAAAGAAAAAAATCTTCTTCTAGATTGCTTAGGGGGCCGTCGGGGGCCCTCTAGCGCGACTAGAAAACCTATAAGTTTTCTATAAGATTCCAAGTTTTCTATCAAGATTCTATCATCATCATCAACAAATTCTAAGTTTTCTATAAGATTCTAAGAGTCCGAGTGGGAACACTCTCTAACTCTCAGGACCAGGAGCGTGCGCACCTCCCAGTGATTTTGTTTTGGGCTCCTGGGAGCCATCGGGAGGCATTTGGCTTCTAACTATCCCATCAGATAGAGCTCAACCAACCAAGTTGCTGCATGGTCTGACGATCCCATCAGATAGATCTCGTCAAGATCTTGACAATTACCTGTATTTGATGGTCAAAGGTCAACGCCAAGGCAGCGGTCAAGGCGGTCAACGGGACATGGGTCCGCGCGCCGGCTCCCAGAAAGTAACTTCAAAGACTGAAAACAAAATCACTGGCGCCTCCCCTCTCTGAGCACCCTCCTTCTTGGCCCCCGCCACCTAGTGTGGGTGGCGCTACCGTGGGCTACTTTTGTAGCTCGACCTTTTGGGTGGGCCTTGTGCCTGCTGTCTGACAGTCCCGCTGGAACTTTGGAACTGATTGTGACCGCCGGCAATGGATTTGTAACACTACTCTCTCCCCTCACTCCCTCCCTGATCTCCCCCTTCCCTCCCTACTGCTGCTGCGCTGCCCTCAAGTCCGTGACCGCGACGCTCGCTCCCTCCCTCCCTCCCTGTTCCCCCCCCTCACCTCCCCTATCCCTCAC
>VFSX01000003.1:492500-501891 GCA_016618255.1 Chlamydomonas sp. UWO 241 | reverse complement strand
GCCCCCAAGGCCGTCACCATGACGCTCGCCGAGACCGACATACGACATAACGTGCCGCAGCCTACTGCCACTCACTCCCTCCCTGACCCCCCTCCCTCCTTCCCTCCCCGCTACTGCGCCGCCGTCAAGGCCGTGACCATGACGCTCGCTTCCTCCCTCCCTCCATCCATCCCTCTCTCCCTGCCTCACTCACTCCCTGGTCCCGCCCAGATCTCCCCCTCCCCCCCCTGTTGCGCCCCGAAGGCCGTCACCATGGCGCTCGCCAAGACCGACATAACGTGCCGCAGCCTGCTGCTGCGCAACTCACTCCCTGACTCACTCTCCTCCTCCCCCCCCCCTCCCTGATCCCCCCCCCCCTGCGTGTGCCCCCAAGGCCGTCACCATGATGCTCGCTGAGACTCACCCCATGACTCACCCTCCTCCTTCCTCCCACCCCTCCCTCCCTGATCTCCCCCCCCCCCCCTGCGTGTGCCCCCAAGGCCGTCACCATGACGCTCGCTGAGACCGACATAGCGTGCCGTGGCCTGCTGCTGCGCAACTCGCCGCCAGTCGTCTCGGACGTGCTGCGCCAGGCCAGGGGCGTGCCGCAGGAGAAGCGCGCCGCGCTCACGCGGCGCTTCGATCAGATCCTATCCGCGACGGCCGACGTGCTGTTTGTGTCGGGCACCGAGGTGGGTGTGGGCTCGCTGCTGCTGCTGCTGCTGTGTGTGTGTGTGTGTGTGTGTGCGTGGCTGGCTGGGTGTGTGCGCTGACGCGGCGCTTTGACCAGATCCTCTCTGCGACGGCCGACGTGCTGTTTGCGTCGGGCACCGAGGTGGGTGTGGGCTCGCTGGTGCTGTGTGTGTGTGTGTGTGTGTGTGCGCCGCTGGCTGGCTGTGTGCGCTCACGCGGCGCTTTGACCAGATCTTGTTCACGACGACCGACGTGCTGTTCGCGTCAGCCACCGAGGTGGGTGTGGGCTCGCTCGCTGCTGCTGCTGTGTGTGTGTGTGTGTGCGTGTGTGTGTGTGTGCGGCTGGCTGGCTGTGCGCCCACGCGGCGCCTCGGCCAGATCCTGTTCGCAAAGGCCGAAGTTCTGTTCGCGTCGGGCACCGAGGTGGGTGTGGGCTCGCGGCTGCTGCTGCTGCTGTGTGTGTGTGCGTGTGTGTGTGTGTGTGTGTGTGCGGCTGGCTGGCTGTGTGCACTCACGCGGCGCTTCAACCAGATCCTGTTCGCGAAGGCTGACGTTCTGCTCGCGTCGGGCACCGAGGTGGGGGTGGGCTCGCTGCTGCTGCTGCTGTGTGTGTGTGTGCGTGTGTGTGGCTGGCAGAGCTCGTGTGTGTGTACGGGGGGGGGGCATCCTTTCAGCGACGGCCGACATGCTGTTTGTGTCGGGCACCGAGGTAGGTGTGGGCTCGCTGCTGCTGCTGCTGCTGTGTGTGTGTGTGTGTGTGTGCTGCTGTGTGTGCTGCTGTGTGTGTGGGGGGGGGTCCTTTGAGCGACGGCCAATGTGCTGCTCATGTCGGGCACCGAGGTGTGCAGGGTGGTAAGCCTGATTTCTGCTCAAGCTGTTCTACTTGGGCTCACTGAGTCGAAGTAGGACGAGGCGAACTTGGCCTCGACTTTCTCATCGCAAACCTTTATGGATTTTACTTCGGAAAGAAGTTCTGGAATCCTGGCGTCACGCTGATGCTTCCAGCTTTCGGAATCGTTCGAAACAGAGCTTTGGTTCAAAGTTCAAAAAAAAAAGTGCCAAAGTGTGAACTCGTCGTCAAATGGTGTTCGTAGCGTATATACGACATTCGGCATTCGCATTCGATGAGGATCGAATGTCGAATGGTGCAACCCTGGCGCAGCACACACACGCACACACACACACCGTGTCACACACATGTACACACACACACACACAGCGTCACACGCAGACAGTGACACACGCACACGCACACGCACACACGACACACGTGTGCAAATACATACGCGCGTGCACACACAGCACGCACACACACCACACACTCACATACATGCCCCCCCCCCACACACACACACGTGCATGCACCACCAACACACACACACACCACCATCACACACACACACGCACACACACACATCCCCCCCCCCAACACACACGCGCACACACCACACACACACACACCACCAGCACACCCACACACATGCCCCCGCACACACACACACACCCCAGACACGTGCACGCACCACCAACACACACACACACACACACACACGCGCGCACGCGCACGCACCACCAACAAACACCACCAACACACCACCAACACACACACACACACACAACCCCACTCACACACACGCGTGCACGCGCACGCACCACCAACACACACACACACACACACATGTACACAGGAGATGGAGAAGCTCGCGTTCAACGGGCTGGTGGAGCGCGTGGTGTCGCACACGGCGCGCAGCACGAGCAGCGCGTTCAACCGCGGCTCCATGCTCAGCGACCTCATGGTCGACATGGAGGAGCCGGCGACGGTTGGCGGCGGCAGCGGGTCGTCCGGGGGTGGGTCCTACAGCAACGGCAGCCACTAGTGGCGACGCTCAGGCCAGAAGAGATGCGCAGCATGAGCAGCGCGTTCAACCGAGGCTTCATGCTCAGCGACCTCATGGTCGGCATGGAGGAGCCGGCGACGGTGGGCGGCGGCAGCGGGTCGTCCAGGGGTGGGTCCTACAGCAACGGCAGCTTTTGAAGTTGCCACGCTCAGGCCAGGAGAGATGCGGCAGAGAAGGAGGAGAAGCGGAGGAGCAAGGGGGGGGGGGGCTTTCCACGGGATTTCCGCAGGCGTGTTCTCCTTACACCAACACACACCTACTTCTAGCGATGCTCTCTCTCTCTCTCTCAGAGAGGGCACCAGAGATGCAGCAGGGAGACGCAGACGCTGAGAAACAGGGGGGGGGGGTCTGGCAGAGGCAGGTCTTCCCATGTGTCTTCCGCAGGCGGGTCCCTCCTCACAACAAGACACACCTACTTGTAGCCATGCGCTCTCTCTCAGAGAGGGCAGCAGAGATGCAGAGACAGAGGAGCAGGGTGTTTCATTCAGCCCCAGGGTGAAGAAGGGGGGGGGGGGAAGTTGTGCGCCACGTTGATATCGCTCAGGGTGCATACGATCCCCACCCTGCCAGGCTGGAAGGGGTCCTTTGACCACTGCCCAGTTGTGCTGACCATGGGCGCGGCGGCCGGTGAGGCGGTCGCCACGCCACACCCCACCATGCCATGCACCACACCAACTAGATTCAGGTGGCCTGAGGGGGGGGAGCGTGCCTACGCACGGGAGCTGCAGGGGGTGGCGGCAGAGATCAAGGGGGCGCGGGAGGCCCCCACGGTAGATGAGGAGCAGGCGCTCCTAGAAGGGGCGGTTGAGCGGGCAGCGCGGGCGCTGCACGCGTCAGGGGCGGCTGGGGCGGTGCTGGTAAAACCAGGGGGGGGGGGCGCATCAGTGCGACCACACAACACATGGTATGCCCAGGAGTGCAAGGAGGCACGGCAGGCGTATCGAGAGGCCGAGAGGGCGCACGGGGCGCAGTCGCCGCTGACCTCAGCAGCGTTCAGGGCGTATAGGCAGACCACGCGACGCGTGCGCCGGGCATGGGAGGCCCAGGAGTACGACGCTATGATCAAACACATGCATGGCGCCCCCAGGAAATTCTGGCGCAAGGTTAAACCAGGGAGCCAGGGAGGGGGGCTGAGGGATGTAGAGGGGTGGACGACCTACTTTGAGGGCCTGGTTGGGGGCGAGCATGCCCATGGGGAGCTGCAGGAGGGGGGGAACCCGTTTTCGGATGCCTCCGAAGGAAATAAGCAGCGGGCACGAGTACTCAACGCTTGGATCACCGAGGACGAGGTGAGCACAGCCCTCCTGGGCATGGCGGCGGGCAAAGCGCCGGGCGTGGACGGCGTACCGGTAGAATTCTATCAAAGGGCATGGACTGTGGAGGGGGAGATAGGGGGTGGGGGAGATGTGGAGGGGAGCGAGCCGCAACACGCGCTGCTTGAACCGATCACACATCTACTCAATCGGGTCTTCCGCGAGGGGTATCCCAAAGCATGGCACATGGGGGCAGTCACGCCGGTGCCGAAGAAAGGCAATCTGGACGAGCGGGACAACTATAGGGGCATCACGGTGGGTGGGGCGCTTGCTAAGCTCTATAGTCTGGTGCTACTCCGCAGACTAGACGACCTTGCTGAGAAGGGCGGCCATAGAGCCGCCGGGCAGGCAGGGTTCCGGAAGGGGCGGGGGACCCCTGACAATGCCTTCATCCTACAGCACATGATTGAGAGGCGCAGCCATGAGCGAAAACCGCTGTATACTGCCTTCATCGACTTCAGAAAGGCATACGACTGCGTGCATCGGCAGCTCATGTGGGAGTGCCTCAAGAGCCTGGGGGTGGGGGGGGCGTTTTTAGCAGCCCTGACATCACTGTACGATGGGGCTGGCATGTGCGTGCGCATAGACGGCACGGTGGGACCAGGCTTCACCACACGCCAGGGGGTCATGCAGGGCGACCCAATGTCGCCGCTTTTGTTTGGGCTGTTTATCGACTCACTAGAAGGGGAGCTTGACGCACAGATGCCAGAGGTCGGGGTCCCCCTAGGGACAGGAGCAAACAGGCGGCTCCTACGGTTACTCCTGTATGCAGATGACCTCGTGCTCATGGCAGAGACGCCGGAGGCGCTCCAGCGCTTGCTAGATGCACTTCACGTTTTTTGCAGGACGCACGCTCTCACTGTCAATGTCCGCAAATCTGAGGGGGTGGTGTTTAACGACCAGTACTGCCCGGTCACGAGCGCCAGGGGAAGGGTGACCCTGAAGTACGCTGGTATGGACCTGCCCATGAACCACGAGTTTAAATATCTGGGCATGCTTTTTGGGAGCCGTCGGGCAATAGGCGCGGGGCTGGAGCAGAGGCAGGGGGCGGGCCAGCGTGCACGCTTCGCCCTAGCGCGCAGATACGATGCCATGGGCCTCCACAACGTGGGAGTAAAGGCGCACCTGTTCAACGCACTGGTGCGACCTGTAATTAACTACGGGTGCGAGATCTGGGGCCCAGGGTTGATGGCGGGGGCGGGCATGGGGGTACAGGGGATCTTCTCGGGGGCAGCCGACAAGTGGGGGTTGGCTGGAGGGGACGGGGGCCCCTCCAAGGCGGCGCGCCGCAAGTGGCGCGCCATGGAAGCCCTGCACTTGCAATCTGTGCGCGAGGCCCTCCGTATTCGCAGGTGTGGGCAACAGCTATCGCTGCTGGCGACGGAGGTGGGCTGGCGACCGCTGTCGACCGACTGGCTGCGGCAGGCGGCGCGCTTCTGGGCGAAAGCGCTACGGCGGCCGGATGGCGATCTGCTGAAGGCGGCAATGCGGGAGAGCTGGGAGCTAGCGGCGGGTGGCGTGCGAGAGAGCTGGGTGGCACAGCTGAGCGAGTGCCTCAGCACAGTGGGGCACACGCTGGTGTGGGGCCAGGAGGCGGGGGGCATCGCCCGCCTGCTAGAGACAGCAGCGGCGGGTTGGCTGGCATCAGAGACCAGCATACCAGAGCTGCCAGAGGACGCCAACCAGCTCAGCGTCGTCCGCTCAGTGCCTGACTCATGGTCACACCGCTTCAAGATGCTTACTTACTTGCGGTGGATGGCGGACGACTGTGGCGGCGCACCAATGCTCTGGACGGGGCTGAACAGCGCCGCCCAGATCACGACACTCGCACGCTTTAGAATGGGGCTGCATGAACTGCAGATAGAGAAGGGGCGCCACACGGCGCAGGCAGAGCCACGCAGCCAGAGGCTCTGTCGCCTTTGTGGCATGCGGGAGGATGAGGCACACGTGATTTTTGAGTGTCCAGCGTATACGGAGACACGCGTACAGTTCCACACCCTTTTCCTGAGCGTCCCTGGGGACGATAAAGGCTTGGATGCGAAGATGCGGGCGTTTATGAACCCCAGCCCGGGGCTACTTTACCCTTGTTTTTGGCGTGACATGGCCAACTTTCTGGTCTCGTGCCTTGATATACGTAACACAAGCCTGGAGATGGTAGAGGATCGGGAGGAATAATTGACCTGAAGCGAACGATGTTTTGAATTAGGAGTCAATGAGGCAGCCACGATAGTGGCGGGGACCCAAGCGTGGGTTCCCGAGGAGCTGCGGTGGACCGTGCCGTTTGCAGTGCACTGCAGCTGGCGCACCTGAGAAATGCCCACGCTGGGTCTCACACGTGAAAGCTGCCTCAAAGATGACGACCTCAAAACGGAGTATGCAGAAGGAACATGTTTATCCGCTATAACCGGGGAGCAAGCTTGCTCTCTAACCTATTACCAAATCCCACACTGTTGGTCACTACTGACCGCCTTTTCCAGCCCCTTTTTAGGTAGTTAGGCTTAGGGATGTGCCCCTCACCGAGTCCTTCTGTGCCTCCCCCCTTCAGCAGGGGGGGGGCCTGCGACACGTCCAATGTCGTGCTCGGTGCAACAACAAGGGGTCAGCTTCTGCTCAGAGCCGGGTTAAGGGTGACAGGTTGAGAATCCTGTGAATGCTGGTTGAAATCCCAGTTAGAAAACCCCTTAACACGTCAGAGGTTGCGGCCCGGCTGGATTTCCTTTTCGGCCACGTCTTGGCCTTTCTCCCCACGGGGGGATGTCTCTTTTGGCGATTGGCGACGAACCTGCCTTGCGTTTCCGTTTCCCAACATGCGCTCACCGACTTCAACAAGCGTTTGCTGCCGCTGCGGTAGGGGATCTAGGGGTGCGCCCACGCTCTTTACAGAGTTGGGGTTCCCTACCACCAACAGCCAGCCATCTCAGTAAGGTGCTCGGGCCATACGCGCCGAGCACGGTCTTATACGCCTTTAGAGGTGTCCCTGACTGTAACATCCATCATCATCATCGCTGCCCCACCCCTTCCCACTCCATGTAGTCTACCGCAAGACTGTCTGCCACAGTCTGTCAGCCCTAGGGCGCGGTGTCGCTGTGCTGTGCGCTGCGTGCGGGCTCTGTCTTTCTCTCCCAGACACACACTACCACTGAACCACACAGCAGTCCGCTCGTCAATATCTCCCTCCCTCCCCAAGCCTTACGCTCATCGTCATCTTCCTCGAGAACTCCCTCTATGAGCCCTCCCTCCACGGCCACAGCAGTCCACTCATGGGCATCCTCTTCTCTTCCCGAGCCCTCCGCTAGTCAGCCTCTCCATCGAGGGGGCTCCCCTTCGAGAAGGGGCACACCCTGGGCCCTTCCTCCTCCTCCACGGCGATGGGTCCAGCAGTCCGCTCATCAGCATCCACTTGCTCCGTTCCCAAACTCATGCATACGGCACCAGGAGTGCGTGGGCACAGAAGTCCTGCTGGGTCAGGCCTGTCATAAGAACACATGTGCGTGCGTGTTCAGTCCTCGGCCAGGCCAGGAGAACCCCAGGTTTTGGCACGAGCTGGCTGACTTCCTTGTCGCCTGTTTTGAGACACGCACCGCGTGCACAGCAATCATGATGGCAGATGGCATGCTAGGGGTCTAATTTTGACAGCTGCCGGCCTCTTTCCTAGGGTCTAATGCGCCATCAAAGGCGTCCGACCGACTGTAAAATCGACCAGTCGCCACTGCAGTGTGCGCATGTGCCCCCCCCCCTCCGCGCTGCCCCCACCCCACTGCGTGCTGCGTTCGCTTGGCGACAGGCAACACCCGTCACGCCCCAGGGTCCTCCGGTAACGCATACGTGTACAACCTGTGAAACCCGGCAGCAGACGGCGACAAGCACGTGGGACAGCGAATCGCGTCGTGACAAAAATATCCACGGGGGCGCGCTGGTGCGGCGCCCCTACCCCGCCCACAGGCCGAGCTGCCCACACTGTCAACACTGCCTGCGCCGCCGCTACTAGCTGCTGCTCGGCCGCGACTCCCCCCCGTCCGCCCCCCCGTCCGCTGCCGGAGGCCCCCCCGCCTCGCCCCCCCCCGGCGCGGGGATCGCCGCCCGGGCGCCGCGGGGCGGGGGCACGTCCATGTCGCCGCGGAACCACGCCATCTGGCGCTCGCTGTACAGCATCTCGACCGCCGACCACGAAACCGAGCTGAAGTGGCGCCGCTTCCAGTACTCGAGCGACCCGCCCGCGTGGCCGTACACCGGGCCGCTGACCTCGGACGACAGCGGCGCCGGAGGGAACGCGGCCGCGCCCTGCGCCTCGGACTCTGCGTATGCCCGCACAGCCTGGGAGTGTGGGAGTGTGCGTGGGTGTAAGGGCGCGTCCGTCAGTGTGCGGTGATGGTGGCGGGGGCGGGGGGGGGGGGGGCTTGCGCCTCGGACTTGGCGTACGCCCGCACCGCCTGGGAGTCTGCGTGCGCGTGTGTCAGCTCAGGAGCGTGCGTGGGTGGGGTAGGGTGGCAAGAGTGCCAGCTCCAGCGGAACACCCACAACCCAGAGCTCCACACCTCCCCCCCACTCTCCCCCCAAAACCCACCTTCTCGTCCACCAGCGCGCCGCGCACGCGCTCGGCCGCCTCGTACGCCCCCCCCCTCTTCCCCCCACACAGCTACCATGCAGCTACCCCGCAGCCACCATGCAGCTTCCAACCCACCTTGAGTCGCTCAACAGTAGCAGGGTCCAGCAGCGCGTCGCGCACGCGCTCGGCCGCCTCGCGCGCCCCCCACCCCACCCCTCTCCCCTCCCCCACACACACCTACCATGCAGCTACCCCGCAGCTACCATGCAGCTGCCAACCCACCTTCAGTCGCTCAACAGTGGCCGGGTCCAGCAGCACGTCGCGCACGCGCTCGGCCGCCTCGTACGCGGTCGCCCGCCCGACGAGGTCCACGATGTCGAGGCGGCCCATGATGGCGCGCGACACAGCAGTGAGCGTCGCCTCGTCGATCTGTTTTTTTGGGGGTGGGGGGAGGGAGACAGGGGTGCGCGCGGTAAGCCGAGGCCCACGGTCGCTCGCACACAAGCGCTCGCACCCGGGGCATGCACACACACACACGTGCATGCATGCATGCACGCACACACGCACACACACACACACACACACACACGTGTACCCACCCACCCTGATTGCGGGCGCAGGCTGAGCCTCTGGCCTCGAGGAGGGCGCGGACGCGGCTGCGGCTGCCACGCACACACGCGCACGCACACTCGCGCACACGGACGCACCCATACACACGCACACACACACACACACACACACTAAACACACCTTGATCGAGGGCGCTGGCTCGGCCGCCGCTGGCTCCGTGGACGGCGCCGCCGGCGCGGAAGCGGCGGCGGCGGCCGGCGGCCGGTCGAACGTCGTGACGCCCGGCCGCCCCGCGCCGCCGCTCGCGAAACCCGCGCTCGCGCTCGACGCGCCCGGCAGCGGCGGTGCGGCCGCGCGCGTGGCGTCGGCGTCGAGCGGTGCAGTGCCCGCCG
>VFSX01000003.1:430000-487500 GCA_016618255.1 Chlamydomonas sp. UWO 241 | reverse complement strand
CCCCTCTCCCGCCTGTCTCTCTCTCTCTCTTCTCCCTCCCTCCCTCTTTTACCCTAGCCGCCGTAACGAGCGCCAGGCGGTTCTTTGCCTCAGACGGCGGGATGCACAGCACGGCAGTGCCCCAGTTCATGCCCCCCCCCTTCCCCCTCACCACCACCCCTCGCCCGCCTGTCCACCCCCTCTCCGTCCCTCTCCGTGCCTCCCATCTTTCTCCACCACCCCCCTTACCTTGGCAGCCGTCACAAGCGCCAGACGGTTCTTCGCCTCAGACGGCGGGATGCGCGGCGCGGCCGTGCCCCAGTTGATGCCCTCGACGAGCTCGAGGCACATCGGCAGGCTGATGCGGTTCACGTTGCGGCGCACGGTGAGGATGGCGGCCTCGTTCATGAGGTTGGCGAGGGACGCGGCCGACCAGCCCTGTTGGTTGGTCGGTTGGTTGCGGCAGTTGGTTGGTTGGTTAGGTTGCGGCAATTGGTTGGTTGGTTCATGTTGCGGCGCACGTTGCGGACAGCGGCCTCGTTCATGAGGTTGGCGAGACACGCGGCGGACCAGCCCTGTTGGTTGGTTGATAGGTTGGTAAGTTGCAGTTGGTTTGTTAGTTGGTTGGTTCACGCCGCTGCGCACGGTGAGGATGGCGGCCTCGTTCACGAGGTTGGCGAGACACGCGGCGGACCAGCCCTGTTGGTTGGTTGGTAGGTTGGTAGGTTGCAGTTGGTTTGTTAGTTGGTTGGTTCACGCCGCTGCGCACGGTGAGGATGGCGGCCTCGTTCATGAGGTTGGCGAGGGACGCGGCGGACCAGCCCTGTTGGTTGGTTGGTAGGTTGGTAGGTTGCAGTTGGTTTGTTAGTTGGTTGGTTCACGCCGCTGCGCACGGTGAGGATGGCAGCCTCGTTCATGAGGTTGGCGAGGGACGCGGCCGACCAGCCCTGTTGGTTGGTTGGTTGCGGCAGTTGGTTGGTTAGTTGGTTGGTTCATGTCGCGGCGTACGGTGAGGATGGCGGCCTCGTTCATGAGGATGGCGAGGGACGCGGCCGACCAGGGCTGTTGCGACATGCGCGAGAAGCATGGAAGGCAGGCAGCAGGCGGCGGCGGCTGGTAAGCCAGTCATGGGCAGGCTGATGCGGTTCACGCTGCAGATGGCGGCCTCATTCATGAGGTTGGCGAGGGATGCGGCGACCAGCCCTGTTGGTTGCTTGGTTGCGGCTTGTTGCATGAAAAGTCCCCCCCCCTCCCACATCCGCACACACACACACACACACATTCCATTCCAGAGCGTTACATATGTAAACAACGGCGATATTGTTCCAGAGGTCTGCATAAGGGCGCATGTCAATAGTGGGTGAGCACTCGTCGCACACACACACACACACACACACGCACCTGCGTGACCTCTGCCACTGCAGACAGCACACCGTCCCCCATCGTCTTGTTGCGGGAGTGGTACTTGAGTATCTCCAGGCGTGCGACCGGGCCGGGGCTGGGGATCTCGTAGACAACTGTGTGTGTGGTGTGTGTGTGGGGGGGGTGGGGGTGGGGGGGGAGGGGGCCTGTGTGGGTGCGTGTGCATGCGTGTTTGTGCGTGTGCACGTGTGCGTGTGTGTGTGTGTGTGTTGTCACACCCTGCTATGTGTGCACGCGCGTGTGTGGCTCCCCCCGACACACAACACAACCAGCCACCCACCCTCGAATCGACCGGGGCGCAGCAGAGCCTGGTCCAGGTCTTGCGCGAGGTTGGTTGCGCCAATGGTGAGGACCTGCAAGGGTGTGTGTGTGTGTGTGTGTTTGTGTTTTTCAGGTTGGCCGCGCCGATGGTGAGGACCTGCAAAAGGGGGGAGGATGGTGGAGAGGGTGTGTGTGGGGGGGGGGAGGGGGGATGTGTGTGTGTGTGTGTGTGTGCGTGATGGTGAGGACCTAAAAGTGTGTGTGTGTGTGTGTGTGTGCGTGTGTGTCTAAGGTTGGTTGCGCCGATGGTGAGGACCTGCAAAAGGGGGGAGGATGGAGCAGGGGGGGTATGTGTGTGGGGGGACCTGTGTGTGAGGGGTGGGTGGGGGTGGGGGGAGTACAGGCATTGCCGGTGCATGCGGACGGCCTCATGTAACGCTTGGTTGGTTGGTTGTGTGGGAGGGGGGATGTGTGTGTGGATGTTTCAGGTGGGGAACTGCAAGGGTGTGTGTGTGTGTGTTTGTGTGTGTATGTGTTTGTGTGTGTGTTTGTGTGTGTATTTCAGGTTGGTCGCACCGATGGTGAGGACCTGCGAAAGGGGGGAGGATGGAGGAGGGGGGGGATGTGTGCGGGAAGACCTGTGTGTGTGTGTGTGGGGGGGGGGGGATAGTACAGGCATTGCCGGTGCATGCGGACGGCCTCATGTAACGCTTGGTTGGTTGGTTGTGTGTGGGAGGGGGGATGTGTGTATGTGTGTGTTTCAGGTGAAGACCTGCAAGGGTGTGTGTGTGCACGTGTGTGTGTGCGTGTGTGTGTGTATGTGTGTGCATGTGTGTGTGTTTTCAGGTTGGTCGCGCCGATGGCGAGGACCTGCAAAAGGGGGGAGGGTGGAGGGGTGTGTGGGGGGGGATGTGTGTGTGGGGGAGGGGGGATGTGTCACTGTGTGTGTGTGTGTGTTTCAGGTGAGGACCTGCAAGTGTGTGTGTGTGTGTGCGTGTGTGTGCATGTTTGTGTGTGTGTGTGTGTATGTGTTCAGGATGGTCGCGCCGATTGTGAAGACCTGCAAAAGGGTGGAGAATGGTGTATGTGTGCGTGTGTGTGTGTGTCACCTGTCACACCTTCACCTCATCCTCCGATCCCTGCCAACAGGCGATGGCGCGGACGGTGTGTGTCTGCGGGTGTGTTGTGTTGCGAGAGACATGATATGCGCATGCACACACACACACACACACACACACACACCTGCTTCCCCTGGATCCCGTCCATCTGCACACACACACACACACACGCACACACATGCACACGCACCTGCTCCAGCTTCCCATGGATGCCGTCCATCTGCACGAGCATCGCCAGCAGCGCAGACTCACGCTCCATCGACCCAGGGTCTCCTCCCGACTGGGAGCGCGCGCGGCCGATCGCGTCGACCTGTGTGTTTGTGTGTGTTTGTGTGCTTGCTGGCTAGCGAGAGAGAGGGTAGAGAGAGGTAGAGAAGAGGGAGAAAAGAGAGAGGGAAAAGAGAGAGAGGGAGGGAAAATATATAGAGAGGGAGGGAGAGAGGAGAGAGAGAAAGAGAAAAGAGAGAGAGAGAGAAAGAAAGATAAAGATAGATATGGAGAGACAGTTAGGGAGAGAGCAACCACTAAGCGTCGTAGTAGCGGGGTCCACTCCCGACTGTGAGTGCGCGAGGACAATCTCATCGAACTGGGGGTTTGTGTGTGTTTATGTTTGTGTGTGTTTGTGTCTGTGTGTGCATGTGTATGTGTGTGTGTGTGTGTGTCAGAGAGATAGGGAGAGAGAGCAAGAGTGAGTGGGAGAGAGAGAGGAGAGAAAGAGAAGGAGAGGAGCGAGAGAGAGGGAGAGAGGGAGAAACGAGAGAGAAAGAGGGATAGAAGAGAGAGAGAGAGAGAGAGAAAGAGAGAGGGAGAGAGTTAGAGAGGGAGGGAGGGGGGGAGATCGAGAGAGAGGGAGAGAGAAAGAGAGACTTCACGCGCGTGTGGGTTGATTGATTGGGTTGATGATTGGGTTGATGATTGGGTGGGCGGGTGAGTGTGCACGTGCGTGTGTGTCAGAGAGGCCGAGTTCTGTCTTGAGAGAGACGGTGAGATGAAAAGAGCAGAAGTGAGAAGCAGGAGGCTCCCTCCCCCCTGCTTCCCCACCACTCTCTCCAGACATGCACACCACATCAGTGATTCCCCTGCGAGCCGTATACCGCTCCGAGTCGGATTTCCCATTTCCCAGAAAACCACCCCACACTTAGTGGGTGAGGGCGTGGAGCGATGCGTTGGAAAGCTCTTGCCGAGGCAGCACAACGGCATGCATTGCATGAATACCCGCTGTGTATTGTGCCTGGTATGAGCGGTCAAAGTTGCTGGAGCCGGCAAAAAACTAATTGCTAAAATCCTTCCCAGGGACCACTGCACCACACACGCTGACACACAGACCACACACACACCTCGTCGGCAGCGCGTTCCCTAGACTAGACCAGAGCACGGAAACCGAAACCGAAACTTAGTTCCCACCTCGTCGATGAAGATGATCGACGGCGACTTCTTGCGCGCGGTCATAAACAGGTTGTTGACGCGCCCCGCGGCGACGCCCGCAAACCTGCGCGTGTGAGTGTGCGTGCGTGTTTGATTTTGTGTGTATGTGAATGAGTGTGTGTGTGGGGGGGGGAGGGGGGGGGGGCTGGTATGTGCGTGTGCATTGCGTGCATGCATCGATGTGTGTGTGTGTGGGGAGCGGGGCGCGAGTGTGGCCCCGCGGAAACGCCCGCAAACCTTGTGTGTGCGTGTGTGCGTGCATGTTTGTGCTTGTGTGTTTGTGTGTGGGGTGGGTGGGGGGGGGCATGCGTGCATGCATGTTTGTGCATACGTGTTTGTGCATGCGTGCGTGTGTGTGGGCATGCGTGCGTGCTTGTTTGTGCGTGTGTTTGTTTGTGAGTGTGTGTGTGTGTGTTTGGGGCGTGTGTGTGTGTATGAATGTGTGTGTGTAGTGCGCGTTGCGTGCGCTGTGTGCGTGCACACGCATCGGCGTGTGTGTGCGTGCGTGTGTTGCAAGCGCCCATCACGACCGAGAGGCAAGACCCCACCCACATACCCACACATGCCCATTCACACACACACACACACACACATGCTCACACACACACGCACCCACACCCCACACCCACATCTCCACGAACTCGGACCCGACCGACGAGAAGAACGGGACGCCTGCCTCGCCCGCGACCGCGCGCGCCATGTAGGTCTTTCCGGTGCCGGGCGGGCCCTGCAAACGGGGGGGGGAGGGCAGGGAGGGGGGGGGGGGGTTGAGTGTTGCTTAGGACTAGGCATGCAAACGGGGAGGGCACGACTGGGGTGCGACTGGTGTCGCCAAAGATCCTGCGTGCCTAGAGGGGAGGTCCCAGAATCTTGCTGGACTGGGTGGGGTTCATCTCGCTCGGTGGCCGCACGCGCCCTCTCGCCCATCGCCTTCTAGAGTTGGTCAATGGGCCCATCGCCTTGAGTTGGTCAATGGGCCCATCGCCTTGAGCTGGTCAATGGGCCCATCGCCTTCTAGAGTTGGTCAATGGGCCATTTTCCCGGATCAGGGCACTTTTTCTTGCCGTTTCTGCATGCACGCCACGGCTGCCACACTGCGTCCCATCTGATGAGGATGGGCATGTTGGAAAGCTGGCACTTCAGGCTAGGCCTGCTAGAGCAGAGAGGGGCTCCCAGCAGCATCGCAGTCTCGAAACTGCTCACCAGATACCGTACCGTACAGGGCCTGAGCCTTGCGGGGGGGTCAAAAAAATCATCGTTTAATCGCTCCGCGCTTTTTTTTGTGTGTGTCGATTTCAGTCGATTTGACGTCCAAAATCGCGACTTTCGCGAGTTTTAAATTGTTTTCAGCATCGCGAGGGCGTCCAAAACAATACTCGTTCGCGGAGGCTCAGGCCCTGTACGGTAGTTCTAACCGCTTTGCCTTGGAATTAAATAATTAGGAAAACGTTGCAGCAAGGCCATCAGAAAAAAAATGCCAAACAAGTCGGAAAGTGCCGTCAAACCTGCGTCAAACCGGGAAAACCCCGCGGCAATGCAGTAACAGTAACACGGGGTTTCCAGCTAAGCAGGCTACTCTTCTACTAGAGACACCCGCCGATACTCCAGCACACTTAAGAACTAGAGTACCGCCGGCTCCCGGCCGATAGACTACCGCTCCCGCCGGCTAGACTACCCCAAACAGCGGTCTCTGAGAGACATGTCTGGCAAGGAGCATATAGGAGAGGACCTTCCTCACCGTCACAATGCGGCAATGCACAAAACTATAAACAACTACCCTGTCCATAAAAGTGGCGCCAAGGCAAAGCAGTACTACGGTAAGCCCCTCGCCAATAACTGCAGTCTCTAGAATATTATCCCGCGCGGCGCCTTCGCCCTGACCTTGTGTTACAGCGGGCCTCCGCTGCCCCTTGCTCTCTTATCCTGAACTCAGGCTCCACACCCTTAAGACCCTGCTGAACCGCCCCTCCCATATCACCCCCTCTCGTCAGAGATGGTGCGCCGGAATATCAGCGCTTTTGCCGCCTGAAATGGGTGCCTGCCGCAAGCTGGAATTGAAACAGTAAAAGTAACAGTAACATCGGCTTTCCAGCGCAGACTACCAATGGAATTGAAAGCTTGAAGAGAACGAGAGAGTGAGAGAGAGACACAGAGAGAGAGAACGAAAGAGAGAAGGAGAGCTCTCTGTCTAGACAAAGACAAGAGACAAAGTGAGTGAGAGAGAGGGACCGCACCTGGAAGATGATCCCGCGCGGCACCTTGGCCCCGACCTTCTTGTACAGCGGGTCGCCGAGCAGCATCTTGACGATCTCGCGCATCTCAATCACGATGTGGTCGAGGCCAGCAATGTCCTGCGACATTTGGGATGCGGGCAGGGTGTGTGGGGGGTGACGGTGATGATCTCGCACATCTCAATCACGATGTGGTCGAGGCCGGCAAATGTCCTGCGCGTGCACGCGCGCGGATGCAGGGTGGCATGGTGAGTGTGAAAGTGCGTGTGTGTGCGCGTGTGTGTGTGAGCGTGCGTGTGTGTGGGGTGTGTGTGCGTGAGTGGGTGGATGCCGCTGCGATCTCAATCACGATGTGGTCGAGGCCGGTAATGTCCTGCGACATTTGGGATGCGGGCAGGGGTTAGGGTTTAAGCTCGGGCCCCGTGAGTGTGTTAGAGTGTGTGGGGGGTGACGGTGACGATCTTGCGCATCGCAATCACGATGTGGTCGAGGCCGGCAAATGTCCTGCTCATGCGCGTGTGCGTATGCAGGGTGGCATGGTGAATGTGCGTGTGTGGGTGTGTGTGCGCGTGTGTGTGTGTGTGTGTGTGTGTGTGTGAGTGGGTGTGTGTGAGTGGGTGATGATGACGATTTCGCGCATCTCGATCACGACGTGGTCGAGGCCGGAAAATGTCCTGCGACGTTTGCGATTAGGGCAGGGGTAGAGGGTTTTAGGGTTTAAGCTTGGGCCCCGTGTGCGTGTTAGGGTGTGTGGGGGGTGACGATGGCAATCTCGCGCATCTCGATTACGATGTGGTCGAGGCCGGTAATGTCTTGCGCATGCGCGCGTACGGATGGGGCTGCACGGGCGCTTATGCGTGTGTTTGGGGGGGAGGGGGGGGGCATTGCCGGTGCATGCTGATCGCCTGCGCACGTTGAACACACACACACACACACACACACAGGCGCACACACGGGCACACACGCGCCCACACCCATACCAACGCGCGTACCTGCACGCACACGCGCGGTTTAATTCGCCAACACAGTCGCCCGACGGGCTGTAACGTCGGCCACACACGCACACGCACACGCGCAAGCTCTGTCGAACACGCCATTACTCCTACAGGCGTCTGACAGACTGTAACAACCAACCACCAGTGGTGTCATTAGCGTCTCCGCAGCCCCCGCTGCGGGGGCAAACCGGGAACTTTGGGGGGAACTGCGCGGGCGAATCGCGAGAATTTTGCTCCAAACAGTGTGGAATTCGACGTGTTTCACACTTTCCCGCAAAAACAAAACGCCTCCTGCAAACAAACGGGGCAAACACAAAGGACATTCTTGGTTTCCTAAGTGGCACCACTGCCGACCAACGCACGAACCGAGAAGCGGACCGCCGTGTCGCGCATCTTGCGCGTCTTTGGGTTTTTGCTCACGAGCGTGCGCGGGCTGATACACCAACGTAGGTCAGTCCGACGAACTGTGACATCGACCACATGCACGCACGCTCCCGCACGCACACACACCAAGAAGCGGACTGCCGTGTCGCGCATCTTGCCCGTCTTTGGGTCTTTGCTCACAAACGTGCGCGGGCTGATACACCAACATAGGTACCGTCCATATCACTTGCCTTCGCGGGGGGGGTCGAAATTATAATTGTTTTATCCAACTGCGGGCCTTGAATGAATTGTTTATTCAGCCGCGGGGCCTTTGAACATTTATTTCGCTGGACTGCGCATGGTCACATCACCTGTTCTGGTCCTTCTAATGCTCCTGAAAAAATTCCAGCGTGTTACAACAGCTCTTACAGCCCCAATGGCACCTCTCTAGGTCAACATTGTCAATAGGCACAGGTGTGTGGGGGTGGAGGGCTGCACAAAACACACACAGCGCGCGCGCGCTGTGAGACTAGTGACAGTCAGCAGGCCACTCAGTGGCAGTGCCAGTGCTCCAGAGCACTACTCAGTGTCAGAGGCAGAGCTGTGTTCAGGAGTTTGGGCTCTCATATGTGTGTGTGTGAATGTGTAGGGGAGATGTTGCAGATGTTGCATGGGCGCATGGCACATTCTGCATGGGGAGCCACAGGCTGCACTAGTGCAGGGCTCGTGGCAAGGACGACGTGTTGTGGCTGGAATGGACGCTTTGCGTAGGTTTTGAAGCCGATCGGAACTGAGCCGAGCCGATTGGAGCCGATCGGCTCCACTGCCGGATAATCGAACCCCCTACTGCGGGGGGGTCCGACGAGTTATTTTCGGCTATTGCGCACATCTTTGCGGGGGAGGTCAAAACGATAGTTATACGCAAAGGCAAACCGCACGTACGGTATGTCCGACGAACTGTGACATTGACCACACGCACGCACACGCGCACACACACACAGGCACACAAACGCACGCACGCACACGCACCGAGAAGCGGACCGCCGTGTCGCGCATCTTGCCCGTCTTTGGGTCTTTGCTCATGAACTCACGCGCCGTGCTTGCCGTGAGCTTCTCCCACATGCTCTGCGCGGCGGTTGGGTTGCGGTTGGGCGGTTGAGTGGCGGCGGTTGGGCGGCAGTTGGGTGGCGGTTGGGCGGTTGGGCGGGGCTGAGTGGCAGTTGGGTGGCAGTTGGGTGGCAGTTGGGTGCTCGCGGTGGACCTCTCCTGCCCACATGCTCTGCGGGTGGCGGTTGGGTGGTGGTTGGGCAGTTGGGCGGCGGCCTTTTCCTCTCTCCTCTCTCTCCTCTCTCTCCCCCCCACCCCACACCTGCTCCTTGGTCTTCTTCTTCTTCTTGCGCTGGTTCCACATCTTCCACGCGGGCGTCGCCATCAGGTAGGTCAGCAGGATCGTGCAGCCGCGCAAAAACACACACACACACACACACACCCAAACACACCCAAAACACACACACACACACACACACACACACACACCTGCTCCTTGGTCTTCTTCTTCTTCTTGCGCTGGTTCCACATCTTCCACGCGGGCGTCGCCGTCAGGTAGGTCAGCAGGATCGTGCAGCCGCGCCCAAACACGCAGAACGCGGCCGCCTTTTCGTAGAACTCGACCTTGGACGCCGACGTGAGCCACGCGAGGAAGTCCCACGAGGCCGAGGGGTCCAGGACCTGCAGCTCGGTGCGGACCTGTGGAAAGAGTAATGGAAAGAGTGGGTGAAGTTTGGAGTGTGGGGTGTGGGATGTGGGGTGTGGAGGTTTGGGAGTGTCCCATGACGTCGAGGGGTCACCTGACCCTGCAGCTCGGTGCGGACCTGCAATGGAAAGAGTGACAAGAGAACGTGGTAAGAGAGAGTTGTACGGGCGTTGGTGGCGTCCCACAGGTAGCGGCGTCGCAGGCGTCGCACAATGCGTCGTCACGGGGTGAGGTGTGGGATGTGCCGTGAGCCACGCGAGGAAGTCCCACGAGGCAGAGGGGTCGAGCACGTGCAGCTCGGTGCGGACCTGCAATGGAAAGGGAGCGTGATGAGGGCGCAAGCGGCGTCAGACATACTGTGAAACCCACCAGCAAGGTGTGAGGTGAGGTGTGTGGTGTGGAGGTGTGGGGAAAGGGTGCCCCCCCCCCTACTACACGACGCGGGGGTGGGGGGGGGGGTAGCGCCTGCAGCACCAGCGGCTAGACGTGTGTTGACGTGAGGTGACGACAGGAGTGAAAGACTGGGTGGGGTGTGGGGTGTGGAGGTGTGGGACCTCGGACGTGAGCCGCGCGAGGAAGTCCCACGACGTGCAGGGGTCGAGCACCTGGAGCTCGGTGCGGGAGGGTGGGTGGAGTGTGGAGTGTGGGGTGTGGGGTGTGTGGATGTTTGGGAGTGTCCCATGACGCAGAGGGGTCGAGCACCTCTCAGCTCGGTGCGCACCTGCGACAATGCAAGGAGTCACAAGTTAAGAGAGCGGCGCTCCAGCGCCGGCGGCGGTCACATCCGGGTTTTGTCTTCGCCGCCGGTGGTCACACTTACACACACGACAGAGAGAGAGAGAGAGTGAGAGAGAGGCGGGGCGAGAGAGTGAGCCAAGCGTCATGCGGCAGCAGTCGCACCACCCCCCACACTGCCCACACCTCCACACCTCCTCTCACCTGGAAGACCTTGTTGAACGCGTCGTACGGCAGCACGTACTGCCGGCTCGCGTCGTCCCACGACACCGACACCTCGCGCGAGCGCAGGTAGCGCAGCATCGTGCCCTGCTCCCAGAAGTCGCCAGGGAGGTCGACGTAGAACCTACGTGGTGTGAAGGGTTTATGGTGTATGATTTAGGGGGGGAGAGTTGTGTGTGTGTTGTGTGTGTGTGTTTGTGTGTGTGTGAGTGTGTGTGTGTGTCTGAAGGGGTGGGTGGGGGGGTGCACGAGCACAGGTAGCGCAGCATGGTGCCCTGCTCCCAGAAGTCTCCCGGAAGGTCAACGTAGAACCTAAAGAGGTGTGTGGGGTTAAGGGTTTAGGGGGGGGAGGCGTTGTGTGTGGGCGTGTGTGTGTATTTGTGTGAAGGGGTGTGTGGGGGGGTGAGTGAGCGCAGGTATCGCAGCATGGTGCCCTTCTCCCAGAAGTCGCCTGGACGATCGACGTGATGATGATGATGGATATTACAGTCTGTGCGACACCAGTAATGATGTATAAGACCGGTGTCGGCGCTAGCGCCCGACACCTTAAACTCAGTTTCAGTGGGAAACTGGCTGGCTACCTGGTAGGGGTGAGGGTAAACCCCCACACGCGCGCACGCACTGGACCTAGACAGGACACTGGGCCCCCAGATCCACCCTATACCACCCAGGTAGTGACAGCAACGCATTGTTGGTGTGCGCCTGTGTTCTACTACTAGTCCCGCCGCCGCCATTGGCTCCAGCAATCTCCTCCATGCCCGCCAGCAATCTCCTCCACGCCCGCCAGCAATCTCCTGTATGCCCGCCAGCAATCTCCTCCATGCCCGCCAGCAATCTCCTGTATGCCCGCCAGCAATCTCGTCCATGCATGGGCGCCGCCATGCGATCTCCATGCGCCGCGCCGCGCTCCATGCGCGCCAGCACCCGTACCACCCGCCTCATTCCCGTTCTTTAGCCATTTCCCGTGACACCTATGGCTGATCCTTGTTCCGCCGTCCCCTTTGGCATCTGTAACCCGTATCCTCTCCCTGTAGCCTCATTCCCCGTTCTTAACCGCCATCTCCATTATGGTGCCCGCCCGCTGGTGGGGCCTCGCCTCGCCCCATGCCGCACGGCTAGTGTATTGATTGCTGCGCCATCTATAATCTGCGCCTTGGGGCAGGGAACCCCTGCGCCACAACCTCCTCACAAAGCCTAGCCGCATGTGCCTCGCTTCCCATGTTTCTCAATTTCTCGCCATCCGCTTCCATGCCCGCCTGCAATCTCCTCCACGCCCGCGAGCAATCTCCTGTTTGCCCTCAAGCAAGCTCCTCCATGCCCGCCAGCAATCTCCTCCATGCATGCACGCGCAGAGCGCCGCCATGCAACCCCCATGCGCCGCGCGCGCCGTGCGCGCGCCGCGCCCGCCAGCTCCGGTAGCCTCATTCCCCGTTCTTTACCCATGCGCCGTGACGCATTAGCCTTGTCCGCCGTCCCCTGGCATGCATAACCCGTAGCCTCATCCCCGGTAGCCGCATTCCCCGTTCTTAGCCGCCATCTCCATTATGGTGCCCGCCCGCTGGTGGGGCCTCGCCTCGCCCAATGCCGCACGGCTGGAGCATCGATCGCGTCGCCATCTAATAATCTGCGCCGTGGGGCAGGGAACCCCTGCGCCGCAACTCACAAAGCCTAGCCGCATGTGCCTCGCTTCCCATGTTTCTCAATTTCTCGCCATCCGTCTCTCTCTTCCATCCAGGCACAGTAAACCATTAGGAGCCGCAATCTGCTTGAGTTCCGATCGTTGTGAGAGGGGGTGCATGCTCGCCGCAATTCTCGCCATCGTGCATCGTGCTCTCCATCGTACCGCTGCCCCATCTGCCACATAGCCTCGCCCCATCAGGACCAGTTCACCAGTAGCGCTGTGCGTCAGAGCCGGTCAGGGTAAATTTCCAGATTTTCAGCCGCCCAGTACCAAGCGCAGTTGTCCCGGTTGTCCGCCATCGAGCGGCGCCAGGGCGGGAGCCCCTGGCGAAGAGCTTATGAACACCTAGAGAAAGAAGGAGAGACGTAGAATCTGATTGGGGTTGACAGGTTTTAGGGTTTGGGTTTTAGGGTTTGGGGGGAGGGGTATGTGTGTGTGTATGTGTGTGTGTGTGTTAGTGAGCGAGCGCAGGTAGCGCAGCATGGTGCCCTGCTCCCAGAAGTTGCCGGGGAGGTCGACGTAGAACCTGATTGGGGTTTGAAGTTTTAAGGGTTTGGGTGTTGGTTTTTTTTGGGGGGGGGGGGGGCGTGTGCATCTGTGTATGTGTGGATGAGCGCAGGTAGAGCAGCATTTTGCCCTGCTCCCAAGAAATCGCGTGAAAGATTGACGGAGAGAGAGAGAGAAGAGGTGTGTGTGGGGCACACACACGCACACGCGCACGCATGCACGCATGCTGCGCCTCCAAACGTCCCCCTGCTCGCACCCCACCCCCACCCCCACCCCCACCTGTATTTCTCCATGTTCCACTCTGGCAACTCGGGGCAGTTACCACGCCACACACGAACACACACACAAACACACACACACACAAACGTGCGCACACACACACACACACACACACACACACACTCGCACGCGTGTGCGCTGTTTCCACCACCACCACCACACCTGTATCTCTCCATGTTCCACTCTGGCAACTCGGGGCAGAACCACTGCACCCGCACACCCCCACCCACCACCCACCCACACGCACACACACACACACAGTCGGGGTTCACATGCACATCCCGAGGGACAAATGCCGTGGTGCTGTGCGCGTGGGTCCTGACAGCGCGCGCACACACACACACACACACACACACGTGCGCGTGCGCGCAGTCCCCACCACCACCACACACCTGTATTTCTCCATGTTCCACTACGGCATCTCGGGGCAGTACCACTGCACACACACACACACACACACATGCACACACGCACACGCACACACACACACGCACACACACTCACACACGCTGCCCCCCCTCACCCTCCTCCATCCCTTCCCCTCCCCCTCCTCGCCACACACCTGTATTTCTCCATGTTCCACTCCGGCATCTCGGGGCAGTTACCACGCCACACACAACCAACCAACCAACCAACCAACCAAGCGTTACATGAGGCCGTTCGCATGCACCGGCAATGCCTGTACTACTAACAGCAGTACAACCCGGCAATTGTTACGAGGTCTGACCCGTGCACTGGGATGTCTTTCGAATAGCGGGTGACCGACCAGCGCCTGAATCGAGTGGATAGTATCCTTGGTTTGGGGGGGTCGGGGGGGTGCCTCTGAGGCACTGGCATCTAAGTAAAGGCTTGCTGACTGAAGGCTTTCTGACTGTGACCACCATCATTATCATTATCTACTTTGTTGGCTGGCTGCTCCCGCATTGGCTGCCATCTCTCTGCAAATACCATTCCACAGGCGTGGGAACCTCGCGAGGGTGAGCCACCCGGGAGGCCGCCTGCGGGCTAGTATCACAGCAAGCTCGGGGACGGTCTTCAGCTGGGACTCCGGTGGGGACTCGGCGTACTCCTTCTTGGCCTTGTCAAACTGCGTTGTGACGGCAGTCTTGAACACGTAGGAGTCAAAAATGTCTTGGACATTCGCACGGTAGGAGGTGATGACCCCATCTTGGTAGGGTATCACGTCTGGTCGTCGGTGCATGAAGAGGGCGGCGGTGGCTGGGAACATGGGTTCGGCGGGCGGGGAAGGGGAGGGGGGGGGTTGGAGGAGGCAAGGAGGGAGAAGGATGGGGGTTGGGAGGAATCGGAGGAGGCATGGGGGGGATCAGAGGAGGCGTGGGGGGCAAGGGCGGCGAGAAAGGGGTTTGGGAGGGATCGGGGGAGGCGTGGGAGGGATCGGAGGAGGCGTGGGGGGCAAGGGGGAGAGAGGGCGGGGTTGGGAGGGATCGGATGAGGCGTGGGGGGCAAGGGGGGAGAGGGAGGGGGTTGGGAGGGATCGGAGGAGGCGTGGGAGGGATCGGAGGGGGCGTGGGAGGCCAGGGAGAGGGAGCGGGGTTGGGAGGGGAGAGGCGTGGGGGCAAGGGGGGAGAGGGAGGGGGTTGGGAGGGATCGGAGGAGGCGTGGGAGGGATCGGAGGGGGCGTGGGAGGCAGGGGGGAGAGGGAGCGGGGTTGGGAGGGATCGGAGGGGGCGTGGGAGGGATCGGAGGAGGCGTGGGAGGCAAGGGGGGAGAGGGAGGGGGGTTGGCAGGGGTGGGGGGCGGAGGAGTGGAGGTGGGGAGGCGGCGGACGAGGGATCCAATGAACAACAATCGGTGTTTGTTGATCGTGACGATGATAGGAGTGGTGGGAGGGTGCGCGGCATGTAGCTTGGCAGTGGAGATTTGCTCCAAGGTGTGGCGGGAGGGGGCTTTCAGGCGGCGGAGAAAGCGGTTGTGGGTTACCTCGAGGCGGTGGATGTGAGTTTTGTTTAGCGTCCAGGTTTGGCAGCCGTACAAGAGGGCGGATACAACAAAGGCATTGTACAGGTTGATCTTGGTGGTGAGGGTGATCTCATCTGATTTCCAAAACCGTGGGGTGAGGCGGGTGAAGGCGTACCATGCGGAGCTGATCCGGCGTGATATTTCTTCGTCGAGGATGTTGGTGGGCGGTGGGGGGTCAGGGTCGTCGAAAGGGGGGTAGGTGGGGGGTGAGGCCATGATGCTGCCGAGGTATTTGAAGCTGGAGGTGTGGTGGACCAGGTGGGGGGTAGGGGAGGAGTTGGAGGGGATGGCGATGGGGGTGGTGGTGAGGGCGGTGTGGGCAGACGGGTGGCCGAGGGATTGTGCAACGGTTTTGCTGTAGTTGATCTCAAGCGCGAGGTCAGAGCAGGTGCCGTCGAGGAGGGTGAGCACGGTGCGGAGGGCGTCCCCGGAGAGGGAGAGCAGGGCGATGTCGTCGGCATAGAGTAGGAGGGGGAGGACGGTGGTGTCGTAGTCTTTGCGGGACTCGGGGGTGTGGAGGACGCCGTCGACAACGTAGCCGATTTGGATGCCAGCGTTGGGGATCTGGGCAATCAGGGATCTGATTACGGTGTCGATGTAGACGTTGAAGAGTAGGGGGGAGATGGGGCAGCCTTGCTTGACACCGGTTTCCAGAGGGAAGGGGGCAGAGAGTGCGTCGCCGACGCGGGCACGGGCCGTGGCATCAGAGTAGAGGCTCTTGATGTGGTCGAGGAGGTCAGGGAGTACTCCGCGGTGGCGGAGGGTTTCCCAGAGCGCGGGGTGGTTGACACGGTCGAACGCCTTCGAGAGGTCAACGTTGGCCACGTGAAGGGGAGCGTGAGCACGGTGGGACTCCTCCTGGAGGCGGCGTAGGGCAAAGATGGCGCCACACACACACACACACACACACACACACACACACACACCACCACCTGTATTTCTCCACGTTGCACTCTGGCATCTCGGGACAGCACCCCCCCCCCACACACACACACACGCACACAAGCACACACACCTGTATTTCTCCATGTTCCATTCCGGCATCTCAGGGCAGTACCACTGCAGCGGGTCGTGCGGCGCCTCGGGGTTGGGGATGAGCAGGCTCGCAGGGCGGCCTGCATTGTCCTCTAGCCAAGGGTAGGACCCGGGCACGCCGAGCACGCTCGCGTACCAAGGGTGGGGGACCTGGGGCGAGGGGAAGGAGAGGGAGGGAGGGGGAGGGGGGGGGGAGGGAGAGGTTTGGGGGGTCAACAGGCTTGCGTCCCGACACACACACACACACACACACACACACACAAATGCACACAAACCCACACGCGCACACGCACGTGCACACGCACACACACACGCACCGCTCTTCCCCCGACACACAAACACACACACATACACAAACACACACACACACACGCACGCACCCCCCCCCCCCCAACACACACCTCCACGACCGCCGTCTTCATGTCCCCGTACACCACCACACGCTTGATACGGTTGGACTCCAGCAGCTGCAGGAACTTGGCATAGGAGATACGCATGTCGCCCACGATGCCGGCCTGGGGGATGAGGCCCTCTGCGCAGCGAGCGGGCATGCACCAGACGTCACGTTGCGGGCCCTCGGCAGGCCGCGTGCGTGTGTGTGTGTGTGTGAGAGAGAGTGTGTGTGTCTGTGTGTGTCCGTGCCCGCATGTCGCCCACAATGCCGGCCTGGGGGATGAGGCCCTCTGCGCGGCGGGCGGGCATGCATCGGACGTGCGCACCGGACAATACGTTGCGGGCTCTTTGGCAGGCCGCGTGCGTGTGTGTGAGAGTGTGTGTGTGTGTGTGTGTGTGCGTGCGTGTGTGCGTGTGCACAAATCGTATGCTCGGGGGTGTTTTGTGTGTGTGTGTGTGTGTGTGTGTGTTTGCGTGTGAATGCCCGGGGCATGTGTGCGTACGCACGCCGCATGGGGATGCGCGTGCATGCATGCATGCATGCACGCGACTCACTGTACTCGATGCGGTCCATCAGCGCGTTCCAGAACAGCGTCGGCTGGTCGTGCCACACCGCGTCCTTGAACTTGACCCACAGCTCTGGGTCCCACACGTACGTGAGGTCCACACCAGTGACACGGTACGTCCAGTCCATGAAGGTGAGCCCGTCGTCCAGGTCATGCACCGCCGCCTTTGTGGCATCCCTGTCCACCGTGTCCCGCGCCCTGCGTCTCAGGTTCTCCCCGAACTCACGCATGGACTGCATCCAACCCTCGTTCTGCACGAGCGGCAGGCTGAGCGCAGCGAGCGGCGACAGCGCCATGGCGGCGAGCTGCAAAATGTGGGGGTGCCCCCATGTGAGCAATCGGCAGCGCGATGCATGGCGAATTGGCGTCAGGCGGCATGCGATGGTGGCTGTGATTGCTCACCATGCGCGAGGGGAGCGAGTGCGCAGCGTCGTGCTGCTGTGGGCCCGATGACTGCGACGGCGAAGGCCCATCTTCTGATGCAGCGCCCCTGCATGCCGCTGGGCCCCTGTAAGCATTCCTGATGGCCACGCCTGGCTGAACCCATTGCGATGCACGGCCGATGGCGCCGCTGCGCTGCACAAATGGAGCACCTGCTGCTGACACTGTGCATGGGGAAGGCCTCGTCGATCTCCCTCCTGCCGCAGCCCCCGATGTGCTGGCCACAGGCAGGTGCAGCATGGCGCGTGACGGTGTCAGATGCCGCTTGCCTACTGTTTAGTGCTGCTGCTGCATTGTGCCCAGTGATGTGTGCCCAGTGCCCTGGGGCTGCACCACTGGAGCAGAAATCGACTTGATGGTCGCGCCAGGCTAGTGCGGCGTGCAGATGGCCATGTAACAAGGGCATCTATCTACTCTCACTCGCCCACACTCGCCCACACAAGTGGTGCTCACACATATGGATTGTCTTTGCAGTCTATTTTGTGTTGAAATGAGTCTCTCAACTTGGACACAAGCCATGGGGGTTTCATCCCATGTCTCGAGAGTATTGGAGGCGGCAGGGAAGAAGAGCCTCTTCTCGCTCATCTTCTCCTACACCGGACTCAAGATGTTTGCGGACGGCAACATCGGGTGCGTGTGTGTGCTGGGGAGGGGGGTGGGACGTGGTTGCCAAGCTTTGCTCGTTTCGGCCTGACGCTCAGCCCTCTCTCGGGGTCGCCTGCAGGTACATGAAGCTCATCAAGGGCCCCAACTACGGCGAGCACATGGGCACAGACAAGTTCGGCAACAGGTGCGGTAAAGCTGGGGCAGCATCGCAACTTTCTCTGCTTGGGGCACCGCGCTGGCGCTCTGACCCCCCCCCCTGCTTTCCACAGGTACTACGAGAACAACTCGGGACCGTGGCACCGGAAGCGCTGGGTGCTGTACCACGACGAGTTCGACTACAACCCCACTACAGTGCCTGCGGAGTGGCACGGCTGGCTGGAGGGCATCAGCGACTTCAGGCCCGGGAACTACGAGTTCCCCAAGCCCATCTACGGCATCGAGCACTTCAAGTCGAAGACCGGCACGCCAGAGTGCTACAACCCCAAGGGCGCATGGGTGAGCGCATGGCGAGAGCGCGCCGCATGGGCGGGCATGGGCGGGCACCCACGCTCAGATGCTGTTGGGCGTGTGTGGGGAGATTAAAAGTGTGGCTGCACACGCGGCACATTCAACACGCATGATGCCCCTGTCGCACCAACGCACACGCGGCACGCACATGCGGCACACGCACACACTCACACGCATGGCAACTCTTTCGCATCAACACAAGCGCAGCACGCACGCTGCACACACACACACACACACTCACACACACTTGACACGCATGACAAATCGTCGCATCATCACACGGCACCACCGCACGGCATGCATGAAGAATCGTCGCATCAACACACGGCACCAACACACGGCACCAACGCGTGGCACGCACACGCGGCACACGCGCATGGCGACCCCGTCGCATCAACACACCCCCGGCACGCACGCTGCACACGCATACCCGCAGAAGAACGACCTTGGGAAGCGGAACTGGAAGAAGGTCGAGTTCTGGACCCCTCCCCCGCCGTCGGCGTGAGGCAGCCGTGGCCCCCATCCCCGTTTTCGGCGCGAGGCAGCCCAGGACTCCTCCTCCGTCGTCGGCGTGAGGCAGCCCAGGACCCCTCCCGTCGTCGGCGTGAGGCAGCCGTGGACCCCTCCCCCGTTTTCGGCGTGGGGCAGCCCAGGTCCCCTCCCCCGTCGATGTCATGAGGCAGCCCTCGACCCCTCTCTGGTCGTCGTGAGACAGCCCAGGACCCCTCCCCTCCGTCGGTGTGAGGCAGCCGTGGACCTCTCCCCCGTCGTCGGCGTGAGGCAGCCCTGGACCCCTCCCCCGGCGTCGTTGTGAGGCAGCCCTCGACCCCTCGTCCGTCGTCGCCGTGAGGCAGCCCAGGACCGTGCCCTGGACCTCTCCCCCGTCGTCGGCGTGAGGCAGCCGTGGACCCCTCCCTCGTCGTCGTCATGAGGCAGCCCTCGACCCCTCTCCCGTCGTCGTCGTGAGGCAGCTCAGGAGCGTGCCCTGGACCTCCCACCCGTCGTCGGCATGAGGCAGCTCTGGACCCTTAACCCGCCATCGTCGCGGGGCAGCCCCGGACCCGGAACCCGTCAATGTCGTGAGGCACACACGCACAGAATCACCGCCCGCGGTCAACAGCTTGTCCTAGAGATAGGAGACCCCCCCCCTTTATAGTAGCAAGGCAGTTCGATGAGTTAGAGAGAAGCAGTAACGTGACGAGGGGGGATGTAACCGGTGTGTCACCCCTTCAGCAATGCGACCTTGGGGCACACCGCTTGGCGAGGTGCTGTTGACCCGCATGGTGTTGACATGTTTCAGGCTGTGTTGTTTGCCGTCCGCACTGACACGGTCTCGGTCAGCTCTGTTACAACGAAAATGGCACGCAAGGGCGCACTTAACTAAGAAGGGGAAATAAGGAGTCACCTAGGAGGTGTGAGAGGCACCTGAGGGGGGTAAGATGATCGAAAATGGCACCCAAGGGGACACCCGCGGGGCACTTAATTAAGAGGGGGGAATAAGGAGTCACCTAAGAGGGGTGAGGCACCCGAGAGGGGTAAGATCTGGTGTGAACTAGTGAACTAGGATGAAGGCACACTTGTAGCCACTGGTGGTGTGGGTCGCCCCGGAAAAAGTTGGGAGCTTGGGATTACCATCAAATTGCACCGAGGACGGGGACGTGGTGGTGCGGGACCTATGATGACCCCCCGCAGGTAACACACAATTCGCAATTCAACCACTCAATCACCAATGCTGCGCTAACTAACTCCAACGGTAGGGAGAAAAAAGAGAGCTCTAAAAAACTGCGAAAAGTCTCCCATGAGTAAACAAAGCATCTCTCGCAAGCACCCGACGAATCAAGCTACGCTTTCTGGGTTGCGACAATATAGGACGAAGAACATATGATGTGGCAGCATTGGGGACGCCCAGGGACAGCCCGCGAGTGCCCTGCCTCGGCCTGGCGCATCATGTGACGTGGCATGATGGTCGAGATGCGTCACACACGACTGTTAAAGCAATCGTCATCATCAGCATCAGCATGATGTCACATGATATGACGGGCAGAGTCAGGCCAGACGCACGGCGTGCAGCGTGGGGCGAAAGAGAGTGGGTACGGGTCGGTGAGGGTAGCAGGGGGCTAGGCGCTGCTTCTCGCCACCACTGAGGGTGTCCCGCCAGCACTGGACCTGCGTGTGTGCGATGGGTGTGCGTGTGTGTGTGCGTGTGCGTTTGAGTGTGTGGTAGGGGGCTAGCTAGATCAACCGCCTCAGATTTGTTACGAAGTATAACCTAAGACACGATTGATTTTGTTCCGTAATTATTTTATCGTGCCCAATTATTGCCCCCCGTGGAGAGTGGTTTCGGGGGCCAATAGCATCCGTACCTACCCGACTTTGCGGGCGTGAAGTTGCACACAAGAAAATCATTCAGCGGGAATGGCTGCACTACTTAAACAACTCTCCTACATAACCTCGCCCAGCCAAAAAACTTACCCAGCCCTGTGGACGCCCCCCCCCCCCCGGCAAAAGGACATTCTCAGGGAGAGTGTGTGTCGGCCAGACGGGATTATCCTATCTGGTCGGGCTGTGAATCTGCGAGCATGCACACTGCGGGCCAGGCCAAGCTGCCCCCGCGCACCCCATTTGTTTGGGATCATGTCTCCTCCCAAGCTTGGGGGGGGGGGAAGGGGGGGGGGAGGAGCCAGCACAGCCTGCCAAGCAGGCAGCAGTTGGTACATAGAAAATGAACAAAATGGCCACAGCCACCGGAAATCCGCCTCTGCTCCCCCCTCCCCCGTCGCGCCAGCGCACGAAGGCAAAGTTGAGGCGCCGTGCACGAGCAGTGCACGATCAAGAGCGCGATTTTCACCAGCAGCAGCAGCAGTGCGCATCCATGATTGACAGCCTCTTCCCATCGCAATGGGTGGGGCTGGGTGGGTAGGAGGAGGGGGGGGGGGCTTGGCGTTGCGAGCGCCTGCGGCGCCCTCGCTCCCCTCCCCTCTCACGTACATATCTCTCGTGTCCCTCTCGGGCGATTCGGGTCGGTTCACCAACAGCGCTGAGCAGCTGCGACGCACTCCTCCCTCAGCAGCAGCAGCAGCAGCAGCAGCAGCGCCGCCCACAGTCGGTCCCGGCGGATTGAGTTCACAAGCAGCAGCAGCAGCACCACCACCACCACCTCCACGGCCACCCCCCTGATGGCTCAACGCGCGAGCAGCAACAGCAGCAACACCACCGCCCTCAGTTCACGAGCAGGTGCGCGAGCAGCTGCGAGAGCGACGCGACGAGCTCCTGCTTTGAGCCCACCACGCCGTGCTCCCGCAGCTGCGTAAGCAGAAGCTCCACAGTGGCGTCGGCCGGGCCGCCGCTGCCGCTGCCGCCGTCGGCCACCGCCGTTGCAGCGAGCGGGTGCTCGAGGATCAGCTGCGGCGCGGAGCGTGCGAGCCCGCCCGCACTTGGGTGTGCACTGTTGCCACTGCCGCTGTCTTCAGACAGGCAGTTGAGCGCGCGTGCGCGCGGCGGCGGCGGGGGCGGCGGGGGTGGCGGCGCGCCGCCGCCCCCGTGGGTGCGGCTGAGGGCGCGGCAGGCGCTGCTGCTGCTGCGGCCGTGGCTGGCGACGCTGACGGACGCCGCGGTCAGCCGGTGCGCGGTGACGGCGGCGTCGAGCCCGTGGTGCATGGTGCCCGGGTCGGAGAAGCACGGCGGCGGCGGCGGCAGCGGCAGCGATGCTGAGCTGGCGAACGCGGCGGCGCCGTCGTAGTCGAAGCCGCAGTGGCTGCCGTGCGGCTGCAGGGACAGCCCCGCGAACGAGTCATGTGGGTTCCCGCCGTTGCCGTTGCCGCCGTGCGGCAGGGACAGCCCCGCGAACAAGTCGTGCGGGTTGCCGCCGTGGATGTGTGACAGGTCGGTAAACGAATCGAGCACGTTGCTGCTGCTGTGCGGTATGGACCCCGCAAACGAGTCTTGCCGGTTGCTGCCGTGGAGGTGGGACAGGTCGGTAAATGAGTCGTGCAGGCTGCTGCCATTGCTGTTGCCGCAGTGTGCCAGAGACAGCCCCGAGAACGACTCGCTCAGGCTGCTCAGCAGCAGCGACGTTGAGTCGAGTCCTCCCGGGGGCACGCTGCGGCTGAAGCCTCTCGCCGGGATGCCGAGCAGGGCCTGGGCCTGGGCGCTGCCGCTGTCGTGGGCAGCGGCCGAGTGGGCAGCGTGGCCAAAGGGGTGGTGCGGCTGGTGCGGGGGATGCCCGTATGCCTGCGCCTGGGCGCCGCCGCCGTCGTGGGCAGCGGCAGCGTGGGCAGCGTGGCCGCAGGGGTGGTGCATCTGGTGTGCGTGGTGCGCATACGCTCCGCCCGGGTGATGGAACTCCAGTCGCTGGGTGGTGGTGCCCGCCGCCTTGGCCAGCCCCGACGCGGACGACGCCTGGTGGCCGTGGTGCGCCGCCGCGGACGCGGCGAGCACGCCGTGGTGGTAGTCCACGCTCGACGCGCGGACGAGGCCCGACACCGACACCAACGTCGCGTGCTGCGCGTGCTGCGCGTGCAGGCCGTGGTGCGCCACGCTCGCCGGCAGCCCTGGCTGCAGGCTCGCAGCGCGCTTCAGCCCCGATGCCCCCGGCGCGTGCGCCGCCGACGCTGCCGCCGCGCCGCCGTGGCCGTTGCCTTGTGCGCCACCCGTGCCCTGGGGGAGAGGGAGTTTGTGGGTGAGGGTGAGTGGGGAGGCTGTGTGTGTGTATGAGTGGGCCATGTGTGTGTAGCAACGGCGCACGGGCATGCAGGGCTAGATGGTGTGTGTGTGACATATGGCCCCATGCCAGCCCCCCCCTCCTTGCTCCTTGCGTGTGTCCTGGTATCTATATACACAGCAAGCCTACACGGATATGTGGGCATGCGACACGGAGCGGGTGTGCACTCGCCTGGCCGCCCACGAGCACCATCGTGTGGTGCGGCAGCGGGCCAGGCGGGAGCAGGCCAGCAGCCTGTGCGGCGCGCAGCTTTGACACGTACTCTGCGCGCTCGACGTCCTCCTGTTGGGGGGGGGGTGGGGGGTTAGGACGCATGAGGTATGTGTGTCAGTGTTTTTTTGGGGGGGGGGGGCGTTTTTGTGTAGAAAGTGTGAAATCGGCGATACTTTCAGGCTTCCGGGCATCGTGGCCACGATCAGTCCCGAGCGGAGCCGGCTTGCCGGCGCACGAGACCGGCATCACGCCACGCCAACAGCGTTTTGCCTCACTGCAGCGATGCATCAGACCCCCACCGTTGGCGTGCAGTGCAGTTTAAGTTGAAATCACACACGGCCATCGCCGCTGCGCGAGGGGGCAGCGTGGAGCGCAGGGCGTGCGGTCACAGTTCAAGTCCCACGGGTGCCCATTTAAAAACCGCGGCGTACACGGGTCAGCTCTCGTAGGGCTGCCACCCCGCCCACTCACCTTTGCGTCGCTGCACGAGCCGGGTGGCATCGACCACAGCTCTCGCCCACCCGTGCACCCCAAACACCCCAGCCCCCTCTACACCTCTCCACCAAGAACCCCCCCCCCACACACATATCCATCCATCCATGACTCATCCATCAGAGCGCTACATGAGCGTGCACCGCATGCACCGGCACTGCCTGTACTTCACACACACACACACAAGCATGCAGGAACCCTCTCTCACACACACACACCTTTGCGTCGCTGCACGAACCGGGCAGCATCGACCGCAGCTCGTCGCTCGAGTGCGCGAAGAAGCAGATCGGGCGGCGGCACGACGCACCAAACGAGCACAGGCGCGTCTTGTACCTGGGTTGGCATGGTGTGTGCACGCGTATGTGTGGTTGATTTTACAGTCCGTAGGACGCCTTTGATAGCGCATGTGTGTGTGTGTGTGTGTGCGTGTGTGTGTGTGTTTGAATGAGCACATGCATGTTGTTGCCGCCGCCGTTTGTGTGCGTGTGTGCGTATGTGTGCGTGTGTGTGTGTGTGGTCGATTTTACAGTCCGTCGGACGCCTTTGATGGCGCATTAGTGTGTGTGTGTTTGAATGAGCACATGCATATGTTGTTGCCTCCGCCGTGTGTGTGTGTGTGCGTGTGTGTGTGTTGATTTAGCACATGCATGTTGTTGCCTCCACCGTGTGTGTGTGTGTGTGTGTGCGTGTATGTGTGTGTGTGTGTGTGTTGAATGAGCACATGCGTGTTGTTGCCTCCACAGTGTGTGTGTGTGTGTGTGCGTGTGTGTTGAATGAGCACATGCATGTTGTTGCCTCCGCTGTTTGTGTGTGTGTGTGTGTGTGTGTGGTTTGCAAGCGTGTGCATGCAGCCGCGTGCACGGTCGAGGTTAAGTGCCCCCCCCTCCCCCACCCCACATGCAAACCACAAGCACAGACACACACACGCACACACACACACACACCTTGCCGGGTGGAGCCAAAGTTCGAAGACATTGTGCGCCCAATTGCACGTGTCGCCCAGGGGGCACGGCTTCTTGAGCTTGGCCATCGGGCAGAGCACGGCCTTGTGGGGGTGCGTGCGCCGGTCGCGGCGGCGCGCGGTCTCGCCTGCCAGGCATGGTGAAGGGAGCGGGAGAGTGTGTGTGTGCGTGTGTGTGTGTGTGTGTGTGATGGAGTGATGGGTGGCGAGGGGTGTGATGGATGGGGTGATGGGGGTGGGGGCGCGTGCGTGGGTCGCGGCGGCGCGCGGTCTTGCCTGGCAGGCATGAGGAGGGGAGGGGGAGGGAGGGGGAGGGAGGGGGAGGATTGGGGTGTGTGATGTGGTGCGTGCTGAGGGTGGGTGTGATGGTGGGTGGGTGGGGAGCAGCCTGGAGGGGGTGGTGGTGGGGGGCAGCCGGTCTGGGCCACTTCCCCCTCCCCCCCCACGTCACCTTACAGCCAGCGTATGATGATGACGATGAATGTTACAGCCTGTTTGTAACACCAGAATCGTATTTGACTGACCTTGAAACCCGTACAAGACTGACCCCTAACCATGACGGGACCCCCTGACCCCCGTAACCCGTAATACACTCTGCTCAGCGTGTAGCGCCCGAGCACACTACCACCGGGTCGCTGGCTACTGTGTGTGAGTGGGTGGGTGGGTGTGGGTGGGTGTGGGTGGGGGGTCCTAGTGGGCTGGGGCCTAGTCGTCGGGTCGGGGGGGGGTGATACGAGGTGTTGCATTCACAACACGTGGCACACGTTCGGTCCCAACGCCCGTCGTCGTCGAAAGCGTAACACAACGGGAGCGCCCAGAACCTGAGTAGATAACACGAGACTCGAAAAGGCTACAGCCAGCAAAGCCCGAAGCTACAGAGGCAAGAGAGGCAGAGCTGGTGTGAGGCACGCCTAGGGGTGGAGCTACAGGAGAAGCCCCCACACGTCCCACACAGTGCAGAGGCATTAATCGCACGTGTGGGGAGGGGGTGCGCGGCGTGGCGTGTGCGTGGCGTGTGCGTGGCGTGTGCGTGACTTGTGCGTGTGCATATCTTGTAGAAGATCTGGCAGATCTTGGACTGATCGCGCGTGGGAAGGGGCACTGTGTAGCGCAGTGCACTCACTCACCGGGGTGGCCGCACGGGCACAGCGTCCACTTGTGGCCTGGTGTAGTGGGGGTGGTGGGGCGTCCAGGTGGTTAGTGCAGGCACGCGGGTGTGTCATGATTCTCTCTTGCTCACGCCCTTTTGCTACACCCCCTTCCTCCCCAAGTGCCACCAACATCCTCATACTCACTGGCACTCTTGGTGCACGGCACGACCTGCGGGCATCGGGCCAGAGCAGGTCACGCGTGAGGCATGCGCGTGGCGACGGGCGGCGCGGGGGGGGGGGGGGGCAAGGCACGCTGCAATCTGTCCATGCTGCCCTGCCTCGCCCCTGCCCCCTGCTCCCTGAGGGGTCTCACCTTGAAGCAGTAGATCCACCAGTGGCTGCCAAGATCCATCGCCCTGAGGCGCGCGATTGTTGAGTCCTGAGTCTCAGAGTCACTGCCGAGGGCACCACTCTCAGCAAGGCTCCGGCAAAGCTTCTCCCCCCCATGGGGATCCAGGCATCGGTCCTCATGGGGCGCCATGTAAGGATACACGGCACGGCACGGCACGGCACGGCACGATGTGGTATGCTCCTCCTGTGGGCTACTTTTGTAGCTCGACCTTTTTTTAGTGGGCCTTCTGTCTGAAAGTCCCGCTGGAACTGATTGTGACCGCCGGCTAGAGGGAGATTGAATGCCCTGAGGCGAAATTGAATTTCGGTGTGGGAATGTCGGTTTTTGCACGTGGGCAGGACACCGTTCGACGGTTGGAGCTCCGACCCGGGAGGGGTCCGACGCAGACGCAGACGCAGAAAGATGCGTCAGACGGTCAGCCGCTTGAGGAGGCGTTACTCTCCCCCCCCCTCTGCGCTACCACTGCACGCCACTACCCCTGTGACCATTGTTACCCCTCCTAGGGTGCCGCCTACGCATGGAGGGGGCCTGCAGCTTTTGGCGCGGCACAAACACCGGGGGTCGTGGCAGCTGTCCCCAACTGCGAGGAGGCTATTGGCAGTCACTGTTACGGTCTAGAGACTGACAGTGCTCCACATAACCTTGGCCCTCGAGCCTGCTAAGCCCTGCTACCATCACCACCACCGTGCGGGCGTGTGCCCCTTGCAGCTGAGCCCAAAGCCAGCCCAGTAGCTGACCGCTGTTGCAGCTGACCAGTTCCCCGAGTGCCCCTTCTCCTTCTCCTCCTGTTCCCACAGTGCCCCTTATGGTGCCGCCTGCGCCTGGCGGGGCACCTGGTGGCGAGGCACAAACACCTGCAGTGAGGCCTTGAGGCTGCCCAGCTCGCCGACGCCCACGGTCGTCACGCCCACGTCGTCCGCCGCCACACGGCGCCATACCGTACTGCCGCTGCTGCCGGTGAACGGCGAGCCGCGCGGGGACGATCCGCGCGGGGACGATCCACGCGGGGACGAGCCACGCAGGGACGTGCCGCGCGGGGAGGAGCCGCGCGGCGCCGAGGCCGCCGGTGCCACGCCGAGTCCGACCGGCGGCACGCCGAGCCAAGCTGCTCCGCCCTCGCCGTCCGCAGCGCCGTCGCCGCCGTCGCCGCCGAGCATCGCCAACGGGGGCGCCGAGTGTCGCAGCTTCACGCGCTTGCCGCCGCCGCGTGCGCCGACCACGCCGCCGCCGCGCACGCCCCGCCCGCGTCTGCCCCGCCCGCGTCCGCCCCGCCCGCCCGCGCCGCCCCCTGCGGTGCAGTCCTCGCCGCAGTCCTCGCCGCACTCGCCCTCCTCCCGGCCACCGTCGTCGCCGCCCTGGACATGGGCTCGCGGCGGAGCCGGCGCCGCCTCGCCGCCCCCGCCCACCGCCGCCCCCTCCTCCCCCTCCTCGCCCCCCACCGCCACCGCCTCCCGCCCCCCCGCCTCCTCCTCCTCTTCCCCCCCCTCTGCCCCTCCCCCATCCCCTCCGCCTCCCCCTCCTCCTCCGCCCTCTAGTGACGCAACCCGCGGGCGCGGTCCCCCCGTCGCGCGGCCCTGCACCTCGCAGCACAGCGCGGCCGCGCGCGCACCGCCCGGTCGAACGCACTCGTTGTAGAACGCAAGCAGCTGCGTGTGTGTTTGTGTGTGCGTGTGTGTGTACGTGTGAGGAGAGCAGCGGAGTAAAGCGGAGCGGAGGGGCACCGTGCCGCCCAGCAGCCGCCCAGCGCCAGCGCGTTACAAACAAGTACAACACCCGCTCACCTGCGCCCTGTCGAGCCCCTGTAGCGCCGCCGCCTTCGCCTGCCGCGCGCCAAAGTCGAGCGTACCGCGGCGGATGGGCCCCCACGCACGCGCCGCGGCGTCAGAGAGCGACTTGGGAGGGTCGTCGTAGCGCTCGCGCAGGGCGGCCTGGGGGGAGGGATAGGGAGAATGAGATGAGTGAGATGACTGAGATGAGTATAAGTGAGAGAGTGAGAGAGAGTTATAAGTGAGAGAGAGAGTGAGAGAGAGTGACAGGCTAGAGAGCGACTTAAGGGAGGGGCGTCGTAGCGCTCGCGCATGGCGGCCTTGGAGGAGGGGGAGGGGAGTGAGATGAGCGAGTGTGATGAGAGAGAGCGAGAGTGAGAGAGAGTGAGAGAGTGAGAGAGAGTGACTCAAGGGAGGGGGTCGTCGTAGCGCTCGCGCATGGCGGCCTTGGAGAAGGGGGAGGTAGGGGTGAGATGAGTGAGATGAGTGAGATGAGTAAGTGAGAGAGTGAGAGAGAGTGACAGGTTAAAGAGCGACTTAGGGGGGGGGGCATCGTAGCGCTCGCGTAGGGCGGCCTAGGGGGAGGACGAAGGGGAGAGAGATGAGTGAGATGGGTGAGATGAGTGAGATGAGTAAGTGAGAGAGAGCGACAGTTGAGAGAGCGACTTGGGGGAGGGGCGTCGTAGCGCTCGCGCAGGGCGGCCTTTGAGGAGGGAGAGGAGGAGTGAGATGAGTGGGTGAGATGAGTGAGATGAGTAAGTGATAGAGAGTGAGAGGTTGGAGAGCGACCTTGGGGGGGGGGGGGGCGTAGCGCTCGCGCAGGGCGGCCTTGGAAGAGGGAAAGGGAGAGTGAGATGAGTGAGATGAGTGAGATGAGTGAGATGAAGAGGGAGAGGGAGAGTGAGATGAGTGAGAGTGAGAGAGAGTGAGAGAGTATGACAGGTTAGAGAGCGACTTAGGGGGGGAGGGGGGGGTTGTCGTAGCGCTCGCGCAGGGCGGCCTGGGGGGAGGGGGACGGGGAGTGAGATGAGTGAGTCAGATGAGAGAGCGAGTGAGAGTGAGAGAGCGAAAGAGAGCGACTTGGGGGAGGGGCGTCGTAGCGCTCGCGCAGGGCGGCCTTGGAAGAGGGGGAGTGAGATGAGTGAGTGAGATGAGTGAGTGAGAAAGTGAGAGAGTAAGAGGGAGTGACGGGTTAGAGAGCGTCTCAAGTGCGTCACACACGACTGTAAAATCCATCATCAGGGGGGGGCTGTTGAAGCGCTCGCGCAGGGCAGGCCTCAACGTGTCGTTGATTTTACAGTCTTTCAGAAGCCGATAATCGCAAATACGACCTGTGCACGTGGTGTGTGTGCATGTGTGGGGGGGTGAAAGAGTGAGTGAGGTGAGTAAGAGTGAGAGAGAGTGAGAGAGTAAGAGAGCGACTTGCTACCACCTTGAAGTCAGCGAGCTGCTTCTCCGGCTCGGCCGCAAAGTCAGACAGCCACTAGGGGGGGTGGGGGTGAAAGAGTGAGTGAGTAAGAGTGAGAGAGAGTGAGAGAGTGAGAGAGCGACTTGCCACCACCTTGTAGTCAGCGAGCCGCTCCTCCGGCTCGGCCGCAATGTCGGGCAGCCACGCGTTGATGCGCCCATGCAGCGCAGACGCACGTTTGACCCCGTCTCCCTTCCCTCTCTTTGTCTCTGCCTCTCTCTCTGCCAATCTCTCTCTTGTCACAGACGCACATGTTGCCCTGTCTCTGTCTCTGTCTTTGCCTCTCTCTCTGCCCCTCTCTCTCTTCTCGCAGACGCACATGTTACCCTGTATCACCGGACTCGATCCCCCACACCACACCACACACACACGCACACACCTTGAAGTCAGCGAGCCGCTCCACTGGTATGTCGCCCAGCTCTGCAGCAAAGTCGGACAGCCACACGGCGATGCGCCCGCGCAGCACAGACGCACCATTGCCCCGTCTCCCTTCTCTCCAGCTGTCTCTGCCTCTCTCTGCCTCTCTCTCTCTCTTCTCACAGACGCACATGATGCCCTGAACAACCGGACTGCCCCCCCTCCCGCCACAACACGCACACGCACACACCTTGAAGTCAGAGAGCCGCTCCTCCGGATACTCGCCCAGCTCTGCAGCAAAGTCTGACAGCCACGCGGCGATGCGCCCGCGCAGCACAGACGCACCATTGACCCCGTTCCCCTTCTCTCTATCTGTCTCTGCCTCTCTTTCTGCCTCCCTCTGTCCTCACAGACGCACATGTTGCCCTGATGATGATGATGATGATGATGATGGATTTTCCAGTCGTGTGTGATGCACCCAACAGGCAGCGTATTCCCTGTATGTATATGCCCTGTATCACCGGACTGGACCCCCCCCACACACCACACACACACGCACACACCTTGAAGTCAGCGAGCCGCTCCTCTGGTATCTCGCCCAGCTCTGCAGCAAAGTCGGACAGCCACGCGGTGATGCGGTCACGCAGCACAGACGCGCGCGCGTGCGGCGACTGCACTTTGACGGCGAAGCCGAGCACGCCGTGCAGGCCGTGCGGGGCGCACGCGGCGGTGTAGCCGAGGCGCTGGACCTGCGTGTGCGTGTGTGTGTGAGTGCATGTGTGTGTGGGTGTTTGTGCGTATAACTGTCTGTGTGTGTGTGTGTGTGTGTGTGTGCAGTCAAGCACGCTGTGCAGGCCGTGCGAAGCGCACACGGCGGTGTAGCCGAGGCGGTGGACCTGCGTGCATGTGTGTGTGGGTGCATGTGTGTGTGTGGGTGCGTGTGAGTGTGTGTGTGCGTGTGTGTGTGTGTGTGCAGCCAAGCGCGTCGTGGAGGCCGTGCAGGGCGCACGCGGCGGTGTAGCCGAGGCGCTGGACCTGCGTGTGCGTGCGTGTGTGGGTGGGTGTGGGTGTGGGGGAGGGGGGGCATGCCGTGCCTGCGTCCGCGCTCGCCCCTGCGCCCGCACCCGCGCCCGCGCCCGCGCTCGCGCTCGCGCTGGCACACGCACATGCAACCGCACAAAAAACAAACACTGTGCGCAGCGCGTGGAAGCACGGCTTGGACGCAACGCCCCCCCCCCCCCACACACGCACACACACATGCACACACAAACACGCAGACACAATGGGTCTAATGCGCCATCAAAGGCGCCCGACGGACTGTCACATCGACCACACACGCACCGTGCGCAGTGCGTGGAAGCACGGCTTTGACGCGACGCGCGCGAGCAGGTCGAGCGCCGCTGACGCGTGCGCATCATCGGGGTAGCCGAGCCCAATCTGAGGCACGTGTAGCAGGTGTGTGTGTGTGTGTGTGTGTGTGTTTGTGTTACACAAGTTGTGTATGTGTGTGTGTGTGTGATGGTGGGTCCGCGCCGCTGACGCGCGCGCATCATCGGGGTGGCCGAGCCCGATCCGAGGCACGCGCAAAAGGGGGGTAGGCACATGGGAATTGGTGGGGGCGGGCCATGAGAGCGCCAGGGGGGGTGGTGTGTGTGTGGGGGGGGGGGGGGGGGGTAGGCAGATGGGTTTGACTGGCCAACAGAGCGCCACGGGGTTGCCGCGCGACTGGTGCGAGCGCGCGCGCCGCTCTCAGGACGGCCGAGCCCGATCTGAGGCACGCGTGAAAGGTGTGGGTGGGTGGGTGGATGGGTTTGTGGGTGGGGGGATAGGCACAGGGTGGTACTGATGCCACCAGGTTGGTAGGACCATCACAAAGGATGCAAGCCACGCGCGACATTGTGTGTGTGTGTGGTGTGTGTGTGTAAGTGTGTGTGTGTGCAGGGGGGGGCACGGTGTGTGTGCATGTGTGTGTGTGTGTGTGTGTATGTGTGCGGAGGGCGGGACACGGTGTGTGTATGTGGAGGTGGGTGTTTGTGTGTGTGTGAGCAAGGGGGAGGGGGGGGCTGGCGCGCGCGCGCCGCCCTCGGGAGGGCCGAGACCCGACTGACCTGGCAAATGTAGAACGCGGCAGAGTTGGAGTTGGCCGGGTTGGGGTTGGGGGGCAGGTAGCGCACGTTGAGGCCGCCGCCTCGCGTGCGCCACGTCTGCGTCTGCGTCTGCTGCTGCGTCTGCTGCTGCTGCGGCGGCTGCGTCTGTTGCTGCTGCTGCTGCTGCTGTGGCTGCTGCTGCGTCTGCGTCTGCTGCTGCCCGTGCCCCTCCTGCTCCTGCTCCTGCTGATCCTGCGCCTGCTGCTGCCCGATGCTGCCCCCGCCCGCCACCTCACCGTCGCCACCGGGCGCGGGGCGCTGCACAGGAGGTGCAGCAGCAGAGGCAGCAGCCACTGCCGCCGAAACAGCCGCCGCAGCCGCAGCAGGCAGAGCGGCAGCAGTAGGCAGAGCAGCAGCAGCAGCAGCTGCCGCCCCCGCCTCGACCTCCGCCTCTGCCACTGCGGCAGCGTGGGCCAGGGGCGCAGCGGCCTGCCGCAGAGCGGCCTGCTGCTGGGCGCCCTCTACGCTCACGTCTGCGCGGCGCGCGGCAGAACGCTCCTCGGCCTTGGCGCCTCCACCGCCACCCTCCCCCCTGCTCTCCTCCCCCTCCGCGCTCGCCTTACCAGTCCCCTCCTCCCCCGTCGCGGCCACCTTCTCCCCCTCCCGCTTCCCCCCCGCCCCCTCCACTTCAGCCAGGCGCGCAGCCGCCTCCGCGAGCAGCCGCGCCCCCTCCCGCTCCCCCCCCTCTTCTTTTGTATCCAGCAGCCGCACGACGCGCGGCGCGGGCGCATCCCCATCAGCGACCCCCCCCGGCGACAGGCACCTGTATGCGAGGGGAGGGGGGGGGGGCAATGTGGGGTACCGTCCATATTGTTTGCCTTCCAGGGGGGGGGCAAAAACTACATTTGTTTAATGCGAGTGTGGGGGTCGTTTTAAGTCGTTTTTCGTCGTTTTGACGCCCCAAGCCGCGATTTTCGACGATTTAAATCAGTTTCTTAGCTTCGCTGAAGCGGGATCACAATACATAACTTATTTGCAAAGGCAAACCGCATGGACGGTACATGGGTCTAGTGGTTGATGGCATCTCTGTCTGTCTGTCCCCCCCTCCCCCCCTCTCTCCCCCTTGGCGTGTAAGTGTGATGGACCTGCGCGGCTGCACCGCATTGGGGTGAACCAGTGATTTCTTTTTCGGCTCTGCACACCCATTTGGCTGTATTCCGGCTGAACTTTGACCTTGAACACAGCTCAACCCATCTCGTGGATTGTTATTCTGACAAGCCCGCCAGACAGAACTCGTCAGCAGCTTTCAAATTACCTACATCCGAGGACAAACGGTCTACGGCAGGTCGACAGTCAACGCGGTCAAAGCAAAATCCGGCTGTGGAATAACACAAAAAAAATCCTGAACAGAAAATCACTGGGGCGAACGACCCAACGCAGCGCCCTGCGATGGTGGGCGCGGCCAAGTGAGTGCAGCAGTGGTGTCATGAGCACCCCCGCAGCCCCCCCCAGGCCCTGCTGCGGGGGCAAACCGTGAAATTTGGGGGGAACTGCGGGGGCGAATCGCGGGAATTTCTCTGAAAAGTGTGAAATTCGACGATTTTCACTTTCCGCGGTAAAAAAACGCCTGCTGCGGGGGCAATTTGGCATGTTCCCTCCTATGTTGCGGGGGCAAACAGGAGAATCTTGGTTTCCTTAATGACACGACTGGAGTGCACTGGCAGTGACCCCTGTGAAAGACGTCAATCATAAGCCCCCCCCGGCTCGAGCAACTTTGACCGCTCATACCAGGCGCAGTACACAGCGGGTGTTCACGCAACGCACGCCGGTGTGCAGCTCACGGCGAGGCCTTCCCAACGCACCCCTCCACGCCCTCTCCCACCAAGTTTGTAGTGGTTATCTAGGCAACAAGAAATCCGGCCCAAAGAGGTATACGGCTTGCGGGGGGATCACTGAGCGCACCGCAACACGACAGAGCTTCCCTAAGCCCTAAACCCTTAACTAAAAACCTAGACTCTAAACCCTAAACCCCCAAACCCTAAAACCTTTACCCAAACCATAAAACCCTAAACCCCAACCCTAACACCCTAAACCCTTAACCCTAAACCAGAGGCACACCGCAACACGATGGCTCCGATGGCTCCGAGACCAGTCGCCCTAACCCTAAACTCTAAAACCCTGAACCCTAAACCAGAAGCGCACCGATACACGACAACCCCGAGACCAGTGGCCCTTACCCTAAACCCTTAACCTAACTCCTAACCCTAAACCCTAAAATCTTAAACCCTAAACCCTAAACCCTAAAACCCTTAACACACAGACTGTACAATCCATCATCATCAAACCCTTAACCCTAAACCAGAGGCGCACCGCGACACGATGGCTCCGAGACCAGCCGCGCCGTTTGCGTCGACGTTGCCATACGCAAGCAGTCGAACGGAGAGGGAGACTCCGGAGGCGAAGCGCGCGCCCCAGGCGAGCACCTGTGTGTGTGCGTGTCAGTGCGTGCGTGTGTGTGTGTGTGTGTGTGTGTGTGTGTGTGTGTGTGTGTGTGTGTGTGTGGATGGGTCGGTGTGTGTGCGTATGCGTGTGAGAGATAGGAAGAACGAGAGGGAGAGGGAGGGTGAGAGAGAGGGGGAGAGAGTCTACATGTGCGCGCGCATGTGCGTGTGCATGCACATATGTGAGACAGTGTCTGTGTGTCTGCGTGCCTGTGTGTCTGTGTGTCTGTGTGTGCATGTGCGTGTGCGCCGATGGAGCGTGTGGGGCCCTGCATGCAGCAGCAGCGGTGGCAGCGACAGCAGCAGCGGCAGCAGCAGCAGCAGCAGCGGCAGCAGCGGCAGCAGCAGCGGCAGCAGCGGCAGCAGCGGCAGCAGCGGCAGCAGCAGCTGCAGCAGCAGCAGCAGCGTGCACACCCCACCCCGAGCACGAGACCACACCTGATCCAGTGCTTCTTCAATTGGGCGGTTTACCGCCTACAGCGGTTTCTGGGTGGATTTTTTTTTCTAAGCGTTTACCCAGGGGTTTACCGCCCGGTTTTGCCGGTGTTGGTCGATATTTGCCGTTTTGGTCGTTTTGGTCGATTTTTGCCGATTTTGCACCTGGCCGCCGGCGGCGCGGCTGTAAGAATCAATTAATTGAAATCAATTGAAGAAGCACTGACCTGATCCGGCCCGATTCGCCCTGAGTCGAGCGCAGCGAGCGCGTCTGCGGTGACGTGCCAGTGCGTCTGAGGGACAACGTGTGAGGGTGGGTGGGTGGGGTCAGAAGGGTGAGGGAGTGCACTGAAAGGGCGAGGGCCGAGGGGTACAGGTTTTCTGTAGTGTCAAGGTTTAGGAGCCCTGACGTGACGCGCGTCTGGTGGATGGCGCGTGGGGTGGGGAGTTGGGGGCCAGGAGCAGGGCAGGAGTGGCTCTCACTCACTGAGTCAGGGGTGAGACGATGGGGTGACACGTGCAACACACGATGGGAGCACACAATTTTGTGGGGACACTGCTCAACACCCACCTGCGTGAGCGCGTGCTCCGCGTGGTACTCTGCGTGCTGCAGTGGGTTGTTGTGCGCCCACACCTGCACACGCACATGCATCACGGTGGTTGGCAGTGGTTGATCGCTTACTTGTAGACGTATGTACGTCTACAATATGTACATATCGGCAAGCGAATTACGTCGCAAGCGCTGCATTTCCCCCTCCCCCCTATCCTTGGCGAAAACCGAATCCTGAGTTTGAAACTATGAGTTTGGCAGTTTGTTTTGCCACTTTGGCTCATATGCTTCGGTGGGGGGGGCCAGCTGTGGTTGGCGGCGCCTCTCAACGTGCTGCAGAGGGGGTTGTTGCGTGCCACACATGCGCATGCACACGCATGTCAGGGCGGTGGGCACCCACGGTGGTTAGCACAGGTTGGCTGGTTGAGCCTGGGTGGGGTGGGGGGTGGGAGTTTTTTTTTTACCGTGTGCAGGCGTAGGCGCACAACAAACCGCTGCATCACGCAGGGTCCCCCCCCCTTTCCACCAACCGACCACACACACACCTCTCTCCACCAAGCAACCACCGCCAACCCACCGTGGGTGCCCTCAATCCCACGCCCCGAGGGTGCGTAGTGTTAACTGCTCACTGGAAACCGTTCGCGGGTGTGGGCGCACAACAACCAGCTGCAGCACGCAGAGAGTCCCCCACCCCCCTTTCCACCAACCGACCACACACACACCTCTCTCCACCAACCACCACTAACATACCGTGGGTGCCCTCCAATCCCACGCCCCGAGGGTGCAAATTGTAAACTGCTTACTGCAAACCGTGCGCAGGTGTTGGCGCACAACAACCCGCTGCAGCACGCAGAGAACCCCCCACCTTCCCCCACCCCCCCTTTCCACCAACCGACAACCGATTACCCACCGTGGGTGCCCGCACAGTGGTCCCTGAGAAGGATTTTAGTAATTAGTTTTTTCCGGCTCCAGCAACTTTGACCGCTCATACCAGGCACAATACACAGCGGGTATTCATGCAACGCATGCCGTTGGGCTGCTCCCTGCAAGAGCTTTCCAACGCGCCGCTCCATGCCCTCTCCCATCAAGTGTGTGGTGGTTTTCTGGGAAATGGGAAATCCGGCTCGCAGGGGAATCACTGCGCCCGCAATCCCACGCCCCGGGGGTGCGCACTTTAAGCTGTAGACTGTAAACCATGTGCAAGTGTAGGCACACAACAACCCGCTGCACGCAGAGTACCCCCCCCTCCCTCCTCTCTGTCGGGTTTAGGTTTCGTGTAACACGTTCCTCCCTGAAAAAAACATGTAACCACTCAAAGTGCGCACCCCTCGGGGCGTAAGATTGTGGGCACCCACGGTGGGTTAGTGGTGGTCGGTTGCTGAGAAGGGGGGGGGGTACCCTGCGTGCTGCAGCGGGTTGTTGTGCGCCCACACCTGCGCACGGTTTGCAGTTAGCAGTTAAAGTGCGCACCCCCAGGGGCGTGGGATTGTGGGGCACCCATGGTGGTTAGTGGTGGTCGGTTGGTGGAAAGGGGGGGGGGTAATCTGTGTGCTGCCGCGGGTTGCTGTGCGTCCACACCTGCGCACGGTTTGCAGTTAGCAGTTTACAGTTCGCACCCTCGGGGCGTGGGATTGGAGGGCACCCAGGGCGAGGGCAGGTACTCTGCGTGCTGTTGTGCGGTTTGTTGTGCACCAACACCCGCGCACGGTTTACGGTCTACAGTTTACAGTTTGCACCCTTGGGGTGCTCGGGGTTGAGGGAGCTGCAACTGACGCGCTCATGCAGCAACTGACACTGCGTGGCGTGCTGCGTGGCAACAATTGAAACTGCGGTACGCTCGTGCCGTGCGCATGCGCACCCCTGCCACCCCCTGCCACAGCCACTCCTGCCGCGGCCACCCCCGCCGCACTCCTAGGGACCCCGGCCGTGCCCCCCACGGATGGGAGTCAGATCTGGGGGGCCAAGTGCCCTGTCTAGGTCCAGCCCCGACCCACTAGCCCCCCACCACTAGTAGCCAGCCACCCGTCTGTAGTGCTGGGGCGCTATACGCCGAGCAAGGTCGAAGACGCTGCCTGTCGTAGGTGCGGCACACACGACTGATGATGATGATGGATATTACAGTCTGTGTGACACCAGTAATGATGTATAAGACCGGTGTCGGCGCTAGCGCCCGACACCTTAAACTCAGTTTCAGTGGGAAACTGGCTGGCCACCTCGTAGGGGTGAGGGTAAACCCCCACACGCGCGCACGCACTGGACCTAGACAGGACACTGGGCCCCCAGATCCACCCTATACCACCCAGGTAGTGACAGCAACGCATTGTTGGTGTGCGCCTGTGTTCTACTACTAGTCCCGCCGCCGCCATTGGCTCCAGCAATCTCCTCCATGCCCGCCAGCAATCTCCTCCACGCCCGCCAGCAATCTCCTGTATGCCCGCCAGCAATCTCCTCCATGCCGCCAGCAATCTCCTGTATGCCCGCCAGCAATCTCGTCCATGCATGGGCGCCGCCATGCGATCTCCATGCGCCGCGCCGCGCTCCATGCGCGCCAGCACCCGAACCACCCGCCTCATTCCCGTTCTTTAGCCATTCCCCGTGACACCTATGGCTGATCCTTGTTCCGCCGTCCCCTTTGGCATCTGTAACCCGTATCCTCTCCCTGTAGCCTCATTCCCCGTTCGTCACCGACTGTAAACGACTGTAAACGACTGTAAACGACTGTAAACCGACTGTAAACCGACTGTAAACCGACTGTAAACGACTGTAAAAAAACATCCTCATCGTCAGGGAAGTCCGTGTGCTGGGCTGTCGAGAAACTGAAACTGCCCCCGCGCGCGAGCGCACGTGCGCACCTGCCACCCCTGCCGCAGCTTGCCGGATATGATGTCAAAGCGGCGCGCCACGTGGCCGCCGACGTCAGCACCACTGGCTTGGCCGCCGCCGCCGCCGCCGCTCGCAGCGCCCAGCACGCCACCAGCGGCACCGCTGCCGCCGCCGCCGCTCGCAGCGCCCAGCACGCCGCCAGAGGCACCGCCAGAGGCACCACCAGCAGCACCACCGTCGCCGCCGCCGCCGCCGTTCGCAGCACCCAGCACGCCGCCAAGCAGAGCGTCCTCGTCACACGGCGCGTCGCGCACGGCCATCGGCCCCCCGGCCGCCATCGCGCCCAGCACCACCTGGGGAGCAGCGCATGGGGGCGCGTGTGTGTGTGTGTGTGTGTGTGTGTGTGTTTGTGTGTGTGTGTGTGTGTGTGTGTGTGTCAGGGGTTTCCTTGGGGTCGGTCATCCTCTCGTTTTTCTCGCAGATGCTTCCCCCGTTTCGTAGGGATTTCCGGCTGCATCCCGAAGAATTGCTTCTTAAGTGCAAAAATGACGATTTCACACTTTTCCGGGAAAACACGCCAAATCGCCTCTTCCTGCCTCAACACGTCGTTTTTCCCGAACGCTCCCTCCTCTAAACCATCGGAGGCACGCCCGCCGGGCACGTTCTGTTCGTTTCCCGATCGGGAAGGAAACCCTCGGTGTGTGTTTGTGTGTGTGTGGGGGGGGAGTGATTGTACAAACCGCCGGACGCCCACTTTGGCGTATTACATGCGTGCGTGTGCGCGTGGGGCACACGCGGCTCACGCTCGCGTGACGTTTTGGCGGATGTGCTGGATCACGCGTCGTCATGCGTGGTGGCCGGTTCTACAGTCCGCCGTCGGACGCCCCCACGCTGGCGTACTAGACCTTGCGTGTGTGCGGAGAGCGCCAAGCCTGCACACACGCAGTGCGCTCGCACGTGCTCACCCCGGCGAGCTTTGCGACCACGCTCGAGTAGCCAGACAGACGGAGTATGAGCCCGTACTTACAAACTAACCAACTAACTAACTAACTGTGCCGTTTGCAGTGCACCGCAGCTGGCGCACCTGAGAAATGCCCACGCTGGGTCTCACACGTGAAAGCTGCCTCAAAGATGACGACCTCAAAACGGAGTATGCAGAAGGAACATATTTATCCGCTATAACCGGGGGGCAAGCTTGCTTTCTAACCTATCACCAAATCCCACACTGTTGGTCACTACTGACCGCCTTTTCCAGCCCCTTTCTAGGTAGTTAGGCTTAGGGATGTGCCTCTCACCGAGTCCTTCTGTGCCTCCCCCCTTCAGCAGGGGGGGGGCCTGCGACACGTCCAATGTCGTGCTCGGTGCAACTACAAGGGGTCAGCTTCTGCTCAGAGCCGGGTTAAGGGTAACAGGTTGAGAATCCTGTGAATGCTGGTTGAAATCCCAGTTAGAAAACCCCTTAGAAAACACGTTAGAGGTTGCGGCCCGGCTGGATATCCTTTTCGGCCACGTCTTGGCCTTTCTCCCCAAGGGGGGATGTCTCTTCTGGCAATTGGCGACGAACCTGCCTTGCGTTTTCCGTTTCCCAACATGCGCTCACCGACTTCAACAAGCGTTTGCTGCCGCTGCGGTAGGGGACCTAGGGTGCGCCCACGCTCTTTACAGAGTTGGGGTTCCCTACCACCAACAGCCAGCCATCTCAGTAAGGTGCTCGGGCCATATGGCGCCGAGCACGGTCTTATACGCCTTTAGAGGTGTCCCTGACTGTAACATCCATCATCATCAAATAACCAACTAACTAACCAACAACACACGCGACTCACCCCGGCGAGCTTCGCGACCACGCTCGAGTAGCCAGACAGGCGGAGGACGAGCCCGTACAAACCAACTCAGCAACCACCTCACGAACTACCTAAATAAAAAACCAACGCACTAACCAACAACACACATGCGCCCGGCGAGCTGCGCGACCACGCTCGAGTAGCTCGACAGGCGGAGTATGAGCCCGTACTAACCAACTACAGTTACAGTTACAGTTACATCGGCTTTCCAGCAAAGACTACCTCTAGTCCTAGTACCACCGCCTAGACCCAAGTCCAGTTCTGGCCCTAACAATTACTTGTGAGGGGCGGTAGCCACCAGCCGGCTGCCTGCCAACGTGTAGTCCCAGAGCAAAAAGGAGAGCTATTGTGCGACGCCTCCAAAATAGGTCCTAACTGCTTCTAGGGGATAGGGGGTCAAGTGGCGCTTGCCAATCTACTTGACCGCCGTGGTGGAGGGGCCGGCGCCTGAGGGGCAGCCGGACCGTACACCACGGCTCTCCACCGACCCTATCCTGAGCACGCTCAAACGCCGTGTCCGAAAAAGTCTTCCAATCAGAACGAGTGCCACTAGTTTCGCCTAGCTGCTGAATCAGTAGCTTAAGAAAATAGTGTCGGGAGGAGGCTGGAGGCCGGCCTTGCTGCCGAGCCACATCCATTGTGCAGTCAAAAGTCGTACGAGGAAGACGAGAAGCCGGCATGCGCATCACATGGCCTAGCCACTGCATTGATCGCTTTGCCACAAGGCTCTCAATTGGCTCAGTGTCGCACGCCTGCCGAATATAAGTTAATCTGTGCCGGTCGACCAGGCGCACACCCAGAATGCGACGAAGGCAGTTAGAGTGGGCAACCTCCAATCGAGTCAGTTGTGTTTTAGTAGGGGCCCATGTTTCGCAGCCGTACAGAAAGTGGGGCAGCACGAAAGTGTTGTAAACCCGCATCTTAGACTGCACTTGCATCTTCTTGCTGGCCCAAATCTTATCAAAAGACGCAAACACGCCCAGCGCGCGACCGACACGCACACCGATCTCCTTTTCCACACCACCACTCTGGGTTATCCAACTCCCTAGATACTTAAATGCAGAGACGGTCTTCACTTCACCACCAGTCAGCGCAAACGTGGGCAGATCCGCGTCAAAATCTGCTGGCAAAATCATCACTTCTGTCTTGGCGGCGTTGATTTGCATGCCAAAGCTAGAGGACACTTTGTCAAGGATTTTCAGCATAAGCGCCAACTGAGCTGGGTCATGCGAGAACAAACATAAATCGTCGGCATACATCAGCATTACTATACGCTCAACCGACGACGACAACACAGAGCCGCCGGCTCGGGTCACGACTGACACGCCAGCCCCCTCTGGCATCATGTCTAGCGCCTTTTTCACTATGTGGTCAATAAAAACATTGAACAACACAGGAGCAATGACGCACCCCTGTCGCACACCAGACGACACGGGGAATTCGTGCCCGATTTTCCCAGCCAGCCGCACGGCAGCTGCGGTGTTGGTGTGAAGATCCTCCAACAGATCAATAATGTGCGGATGAACACTATATAATCTAAGGACTCTCCACAGTGCCGCACGGTTTATGCAATCGTAAGCTTTAGAATAGTCGACAAATGCCACAGCCATGCATTGTTTGTACTCGGCATGTGCCGCGCTCAGCGAGCGCAGAGTAAAAATTGCATCAACAGTGCCTCTGCTTTTTCTGAAACCACACTGAGCCTCATGCAACTGACCATCAACCTGCGTGGAGACGCGGTGCAGAAGTATGGCAGCGTACACTTTCCCGGCAATAGAGAGAAGGCTTATACCGCGGTAGTTACCAGGGGAGTCACGCGGACCCTTCCCCTTATATAACGGTGTGATAATAGCAGTTTTCCATTCCCTCGGGGCTCTCCCCGACCGCCATACGGCGATGATGACCCGGTGGAGCCATGCGATGGCAGGTGGGCACCGCAACAGCATGGCGTCCAGCTGGTCACCGCCCGGAGCGGCGGCCGAGCGCAACGCTCGCACACACGCCTCCGTCTCAGCCAGGTCAGGGGGGCGCCCGTGCGCCTCGTCCACCTCTGTGGCGCGTGTGAGCTCAAACGCCGCTACATCGTTCTCCAGCTGGTTCAGGGTCTCGTCGCTGAGCTTGGTCTCCCCGCCATATAGCTTGCCGAATGACTCTGTCATGGCCTTCAGCACCCCGTCTGGACCGCTGTGCAGCGCGCCCGAGACGTCCCGCATGGCAGGTGGGATCTGATGGCTGCGGCTGCGGCCCGCCAGCCTGTCGCACGCGCGCGCAAACTGGCGCAGATTCTTCTTGCGTAGCATGTCTTGCGCCTCCGCCACCTGCTGGCCGATCCACCTCTCCCTGTCTCTCTGCACAGCTGCGTCGGCCGCGCGGTTGGCGCGGTTGCGCTCTCGTTTGGCAGCAGCAGACTTGCTCCTGAGCCATGCCGTGTGCGCGCGCTGCCGGGCGTCCATGAGCCGGAGGGTGCGCTGCGACAGAGTGAACTGCCAGCCGCGCCGCCGGCGGCTGCCGCGTGGAGCGAGGTGGTTGGTGGCCACCTCGCGAATGGCAGCAGCCATCGCGTCGTTACTCCGCCTGGGCATCAGCGCCCTCGGGCGGCACGGCCTCCAGCAGCCCAAAGCGATCGGACAGCTGGAGGTTGAACTCACGACGGACAGCCGGGCGCCGCAGTTGTGAAGAGTCCCATGCGCGCCGCTGAGAGCCGCCTGCATGGCGGGAGGCTCGCATGCGGAGGCGCATGGACAGTACCACCATGCAGTGATCGCTGTCCCAGGTTGGGCTCCTACGCACCCTACAGTCTGTCACCGCATGCATGCGGCGGCGCGCGACCAGGATGTAGTCCTTGACGCTGTGCAGGCGGCGCACAGAGCATGCATGCCGTCTGCTCTGTGCAACAGCCATGGGGCTGATGTGGGTGTACTGGTGCTCAGGCCTGTGGGGGTAGAGAGTGTTGGCAGCGCGCAGGCTGCATGCAGTGGCAGTGTCAAGGAGCAGGCGACCGTTCCTGCTGGCCACCGCTGGCTCCGTGAGGGGCAGGTGCTTGCCAACGCATTCGTGGTCGGACACCGAATCCCTCCCCACTGCTGCATTGAAATCACCTGCCACGATGAGCAGATCGCGCTTGTCGTTGGCCTTGTCCGCGAGCGCCGCTACTCGAAGGTAGAAGTCGCCAGCCTCCTCGTCGCTCGCTGCCTCCGTTGGACTGTAGGCGCTGACGATGGTGATCATCTGCCCACGGTCCGCTGCAAAGCGGGCCTGGATGAGGCGGTCGGACACCGCCTCCCAGGAGATGAGTGCCGATGCCCATGCAGGGGACAACAGCAAGCCCACCCCACGCTGCCGGTGCTCCCCACCCGACCATAGCAGCGTCCACGACGTGTCGCCCGTAGCCACTTGCGCCTCCCCGGAGCCGGTCCTGCGCAGCTCCTGAAGCGCTGCAACACCGACGCTAAGCTTGGCGCAATCTTGCACCAGACTCGCCAGTTTGACCAGTCCCTCGTCCTCTGCAGGACATGTCCGCACGTTGAACGTAGCCACTCTGGTGTTCTGATTGACGACTTGGACGCGTCGCCAGGCGTGCCCCGCTACACGCGGGGACTGGGCAGGAAAAGGCTGCATGCATGGGGTGCCTTGTTTCCCCTTTGCTCGCATCCGCGGCCAGCCAGCTCAAGTCCGCGAGGCGTCCTTGGCCGTCTGGCGCCATTAACCAACTAACCAAATACATATAAAAAAAACATCAACAACCAAATAACCAACAACACACATGCGACTCACCCCGGCGAGCTTCGCGACCACGCTCGAGTAGCCAGACAGGCAGAGGACAAGCCCATCCTAACCGAATAACCAACTACATAAATAAATAACCAACTAACTAACTCACCCCGGCGAGCTTCGCGACCACGCTCGAGTAGCCCGACAGGCGGAGGACGAGCCCGTCCTCGGCCGCACTCAGGGAGTAGTGGGCACCGGCCAGGGTGGCAAAGTAGCTGCGGGGCATGGGCATCAGAGCACGATCAGAGCACCATCGGAGCAGCATCGGGGCATGACATCGGAGCACGCCATCAGGGCACCGTCGGAGCACCATCAGAGCATCATCAGATAGCACCATGACAGACGATCAGAGCACGATCAGGGCAACATCGGAGCACTATCAGAGGCAGTCCATCAGAGCACCATCAGGGCATGCCACCAGAGCATGCCACCAGAGAACCCATCGAAGCACCGTCCGAGCACCATAAGAGCATCCAATCAGAGAACAATCGGAGCACCATCAGAGCACCATCAGAGCACGATCAGAGCACGATCAGAGCACCATCGGAGCACCATCGCAGCATGACATCAGAGCTCGCCATCAGAGCACCATCGGAGCACCATCAGAGCATGCCACCAAAGCACCATGAGAGCACGATCAGAGCACGATCAGGGCACCATCGGAGCATGATCAGAGAGCACCATGAGAGCACGATCAGAGCACGATCGGAGCACGGTCAGAGCACTATCAAAGCACCATCAGAGCACCATGAGAGCACCACCAGAGCGCAATCAGAGCACCACCAGAGCACTATCAGGGCCTGCCACCAGAGCAACCCATCCAAGCACCATCAGAGCATGCCACCAGAGCAACCCATCAGAGCACCATCAGAGCACCATCAGAGCATCCAATCAGAGCACCCAATCCGAGCACTATCCAAGCACCATCAGAGCACCATCAGAGCATCAAATCAGAGCACTATCCGAGCACCACCAGAGCACCATCAGAGAGGTTTGGTTATAGTGCGAGTGTGTGTGTGTGTGTGTGTGCGTGCAGCCAGGTGAGCGAGCGAGCGAGCGAGCGTGTGTGTGTGTGTGTGTGTGTGTGTGTGTGTGTGTGTGTATGTGCATGTGCGCGTGTGCATGCGTGCATGCGCATGCGTGTGCCCCCATGCACCCACGCACACGTGCGGCTCGAGCAGGTCGTCCAGCAGCCGGCAGTACAGCCGCGCGGTCACCCAGTCGTCAGGGCAGCGGTACGCGTGAGGAGTGACCAGGTGCAGGTACACGTAGCACTTTGGCAGGCCGAGCGACACGTCAGCCTGGTGCCACACCTGAAGGTGTGGATGGGCAGGTGGCGGGCAGGTGGTGGGCAGGTGGTGGGCAGGTGGCGGGCAGGTGGCGGGCAGGTGGTGGGCAGGTGGCGGGGAGGCAGCTGTACGCGTGAGGAGTGACCAGGTGGAGGTGCACGTAGCACGTTGGCAGGCCGAAGGACACGTCAGCCTGGTGCCACACCTACGGGTGTGGATGGGAAGGTGGCGGGCAGGTGGTGGGCAGGTGGTGGGCAGGTGGTGGGCTGGTGGCGGGCGCTTGGCCAGAAGTCGTTTGTGCAGGTGAGCAAGGTGGCGGGCACACACAACACCCTCACACCGCCCCACACCGCCCCACACCGTCCCACACCGCCCCACACCGCCCCACACCGCCCCACACCACCCTCACACCACCCTCACACCGCCCCGCACCGCCCCACACCTGCAGCCCTGGGGTGTCCACCAACAGCGCGGGGTCGCCGCTTGGGCGGTCGCGCACGCTGGCGGCGGCGGCGGCGGCGGCGGCAGCGCCGGCAGTGGCGGCAGCGGCGGCAGCGGCAGCGGCGGTGCCAGCGGCGGTGGCAGCGGCGGCAGCGGCAGCGGCGGTGCCAGCGGCGGTGGCAGCGGCGGCGGCGGTGCCGCCAGCTGCTGCTGCTGCGGCGTTAGCGGTGGGAAGAGAGCCAGCGCCGCCGCTGCAGTCGGCGTCGGCAGCAGTGGCGGCGGTGGCATCGGCGGCATCGGCCGCGCCGGCGGCGGCGGCGGCGGCGTTAGCTGCGGGAAGAGAGCCAGCGCCGTCGCCGTCATTGCCGTTGGCGTCGGGTGGCACTGCTGCCGCACCCAGGAGCGCCGTGTCGACCGGGAGCGCCCAGTTGGCGCGCGGCAGGTGCAACGGCAGCAGCGGCGGCAGCAGCGGGCGGGGGTCGTGGTCGCCGCGTGCCGCAGTCGCGGGCACAGGTGATGTGGATGCTGCGCTTAGAGGCGGCGCGCCGCGCCCGCGTGTGGGCGGCGCCGCGAGCCGTGCCTGCACGCACGCGCGTTGTTGGGGTCGTCAGCAGGGTGCGGGGCTAAGGGCTAACAACGACGGTGGCAAAGATAAGGGTAGGGATGCTGCGTTGGGCGGCGCGCCGCGCCCGCGTGCGGGCGGTGCCGCGAGCCGTGCCTGCACGCACACGCGTTGTTGGGATTGTCAGCAGGGTGCGGGGCTTAGGGCTAACAACGACGGTGGCAAAGATAACGGTAGGGATGCTGCGTTGGGCGGCGCGCCGCGCCCGCGTGCGGGCGGTGCCGCGAGCCGTGCCTGCACGCACACGCGTTGTTGGGATTGTCAGCAGGGTTACGTTTTACAGGTTGTACATGTTCGCGCGCGGAGGACCCCGGGGCGTGATTCAAGGCCTTGACTAACGTCTAGGGGGGGGTTCTACTAGGAGAGCCCGCACCACGTAGCGCGCCAGCCTACCAGTCAGCAGGGTTAGGGCTAGCAAGGAGCGGCAACGATACGGATATGGATGCTGCGTTGGGGGGCGCGCCGCGAGCCGTGCCTGCACGCACGCGCGTCGTTGGGGTCGTCAGCAGGGTGCAGGGTTTAGGGCTAACAACGACGGTGGCAAAGATAAGGGTAGGTATGCTGCGTTGGGCGACGCCACGAGCCGTGCCTACGTGCGTGTTATGTTTCAGGGTACAGGGATCAGAGCTGAGGGTTCAGGCCTGCATGTGTCCATGCCTTGAGAGCGCTCACGAGCGCCACCGGAGCGGGCGGCGTCTGTGCGTGGCGGGCATTCCGGCAGGCCCCGTGTCCACAACCAACAACAACTGTTCCCTGGCAGGCTGGCGCGCTGCGTGGCCGTGCGGGCTCTCCTAGTAGAGCCCCCCTAGACGTGTAGTCTAGGCCTCAACTCACGTCCCGGGGTCCCCCGGGCGCGTACATGTAACAAGTAACAAGTAACACGGGGTTTCCAGCTAAGCAGGCTACTCTTCTACTAGAGACACCTGCCGATACTCCAGCACACTTAAGTACTAGAGTACCGCCGGCTCCCGGCCGATAGACTACCGCTCCCGCCGGCTAGACTACCCCAAGCAGCGGTCTCTGAGAGACATGTCTGGCAAGGAGCATATAGGAGAGGACCTTCCTCAGGGTCACAGTAGTGGCCTTGTGGCCAGTCAAGCCGGCAGAGCCGACTGGCGCTGACTGGAACGGTCCCCGCCTGGCAGTGCATGGCTGTCCAGCTCTCGTTTGCATGGGGCTCAGCCGGCGCCCCATGCCTCATGCATGGCCAGGTCCCACCCTCCAAGGGTGCATGGACGACAGAGTTGTCATGGAGGCTGCCTGAAGACCTTCCAACGCCAGTCACCGGCAGACGAGCGACCCCGAGGATGAGCGCGGTGACGAACGCTGCGATTGGTGAAGCGGATTCACTCTGTGTTGCCTCGGCGGTCGCCACCGCTGAAGCCGTGATGGTAGCCCGCCTCCACGGGCAGCCATCTTGACCAATGTCCAGCATGCATTGACGGGCGCCAGCTCTCCGCTCGTCGATCAACTCGTCGAGATCGGTGCCGCATGGCGTCCTGCATGGGGGAGGATAAGGGCCGTCTCCCAGCACGGGCCGCGGCAGCGCCGCGGCTACTTGCCAAGCCATGGCAGCGCCGGGCAAGCCGCTCCTGAAGTGTTCCACCGAGGGGCAGTCTAGCAGGAGCCGGGCCAGTCGTATTTTACCCCGCTCGTCAGCGGCACGGAGATCCTCGTCACCAGCAGCGCCGCATTGCTGGGTCCAGGGCTCGGCGACGAGAACGCGCCTCCGTTAATCGAGCCCCAAGGCGCGTACATGTAAAACCTGTAAACCCCAACAATGACTGCAACTCCAGGTTAACTAACCCACCAACCAAATCAACTGACCTCTAGGTCAGAGACCAGGTCCGCACCCAGCGACTCCACGCCGTATGCCGCGCCGTACCAGCGCTCGCGGTGCGGGGTGGCGCCCGCGCCATGGTCCTGTTTTTGAAGGGGGGGGGGGGGTGGTGGTGTGTGTGTGTGTCAGTGTGTGCGGGGGAGGGGGGCGGTAGGCAAGGTGTGCACACCGCGCCGTACCAGCGCTCGCAGTGCGGGGGGGCGCTCGCGTCGTGGTCCTTGGGGGGGGGGGGGGGCAGAGGAGTGTGTGTGGGGGGGGGGAACGAATGTGGGCGATGGGGGGAGGGGGGGGGGCTCGCGGCGTCCCTTTTGTAGGGTCCGTTTTGAAGGGCTGACAGGGCGAAGGGCAACGCAGAAAGGTCCGCAGACGGCGCGAGGTGCGACCGGGACGGGCCTCCGTCTCAAACAGAGCGCCCCCCACCCCCACCCCTACCCCGCACCCACCCGTCGACTGAAAAAGCCCATCAGTGGCCCTTGACCCTACTACCACCAGTGGCCAGCCACCTAGGTTACAACAGGCGTCGATTGTAACCTGCGCTACCCTCCGGATGTAGGCTGTTACCCCTGGTTAAAACCCACATCACTGGGGTAGGACCTGCCTGTAGCGCTCGGGCGCTATACGCCAACCAAGGTCGAATACGCTGCCTGTTGGCGTCACACACAACTGTAGAATCCATCGTCGTCATCATCACACGGGTGAGGGGGTTCAGAGTGATATAATCCCCCCCCCCCCTCCTCCACAATTGTTGAGGGTTGCAAGGGTGCACTGGTTCCAGTGCTTCCTCAATTGATCCAGATGAATTAATACCTACCGCCTGGCCACCAGCGAAGATCCTGAATCGCATCTTTTTGCGTTTATTTTGCTTTTGGGGGGGCAAAATTCACACTTTTCGCTGAAATTGTGGCGATTTAGGCGGTGAGCTGCCCATCGGGGAACTAATTATTTCCGCCTGTTCACCGCCGTTGGCGGTAGATCGCCTAGTTGAGGAAGCACTGGCTGCACCCACCCATCCCCCTCCTCCACAACCCCCCCTCTCCCCACACCTGGCAACAGAACGCGGTGCGACAGGAGCACGTCACCGCGCCACTCATCACTGCGCTCCCCCAGCAGCAACAGCAGAACACCTTTCGGTCCACTCCACACACACACAAACACCCGTTGGTCCACCTCCCAACCCCCACACCCGGCTGCTGAAGAACACGTTGAGCGACGAGGGCACGGTACGCGCGACAGGAGGCACGTCACCGCGCCATCACTGCGCTCCCCCAGCAGCAACAGCAGAACACCCTTCGGTCCACTCCACACACACACAAACAACCACTGGTCCACCTCCCAGCCCCCACACCCGGCTGCTGAAGAACACGTTGAGCGACGAGGGCACGGTACGCGCGACAGGAGGCACGTCGCCGCGCCATAAGTGCGCTCCCCCAGCAGCAACAGCAGAACACCCTTTGGCCCACTCCACACACACACAAACAACCGCTGGTCCACCTCCCAACCCCCACACCTGGCTGCTGAAGAACACGTTTAGTGACAAAGGAACGCGGTGCGACAGGAAGCCCACACCACAACAGCGCAACCCACCGCACTCCCCACGCACCCGCCCCGACTGAGCAAACTGATTAAATACCCCGTGGCCCTAAGAAGCGTCTTAGGAGCCCGCAACCCTAAATAACCCCACACCTGGCTGCTGAAGAACACGTTTCGTAACAAAGGAATGCGGTGCGACAGGAAGCCTCCACCACACTGACAGCGCGACCCACCGCACTCCCCACACACCCGCCCCGACTCGATAAATTGATTAATTACCCCGTGGCCCTAAACCCTAAACCCTAAGCCACAGGGTATTTAGTCTATCGGCCGGGAGCCGGCGGTACTCTAGTACTAACGTGTGCTGGAGTATCAGCGGGTGTCTCTAGTAGAAGAATAGCCTGGTTAGCTGGAAACCCCGTGTTGCTGTTACTGTCCCTAAGCCATCAACCTTAACTCCCCTCACCCGGCTGCTGAAGAACACGGTGAGTGACGAGGGCACGATACGTGCGACAGGAGGCCCCCACCACAACAGCGCGACCCACCGCACTCCCCACGCACCTGCCCCGACTGAGCAAACTGATAAAATACCCCGTGGCCCTAAGCCACCAACCCTAACTCCCCTCACCTGGCTGCTGATAAACAAGTTGAGTGACGAGGGCACGAGGTGCGACAGGAAACACGTCACCGCACCATCACTGTGCTCCCCCAGCATCAAACGCAGAGCACCCTTCGGTCCACTCCACACACACACACACACACACACAAGCACCCGTTGGTGCACCTCTCAACCCCCACACCTGGATGCTGCAGAACACGTTGAGTGGCGAGGGCACGATACGTGCAACAGGAAGCCCCCACCACAACAGCACGACCCACCGCACTCCCCACACACTCGCCCCGACTGAATGCAGTAACAGCAACATCGGCTTTCCAGTGAAGGCTACCTTGTAGTCCTAGTACCACCATAGCACTACCGCCTAGACCCAAGTCCGGCTCTGGCCCCAACAATCACTTGTGAGGGGCGGTAGCCACCAGCTGGCTGCCTGCCAACGCGTGGTCCTAGTAGAGCAAACAGTCCTATCTAGGACTTCTAGAACCCGACTGAATAAACTGATTCAATACCCTGTGGCCCTCACAAGCCCTCAACCCTAACTAACCCCCACACCTGGCTGCTGAAGAACACATTTAGTGACGAGGGCACGAGGTGCGACATGAAGCCTGTGGGAGCGCATGCGTGGGGGGGGGGGGTCAGAGCAGGCAGGCACACGAGAGCAGGCCGCACCAGAGCGAACCATACCAGAGCAGGCACGCGTGTCAGTGTGTGTTGGTGCGCCTCTCGGCCCACCACAGCGCGCGCACCCGCTCCAAATGGAGGCACAGCACAGCACAGCACAGCACACAAAGAAAGCACAGCATAACACAGATGTCAGCACTCCCTCCCTCCCCCAATCCCGACGCCCCACCTGTCACCGCGCAATCGTCGTACTCCCCTAGCACAGCACAGCACAGCGCAGCGCAGCACAGCACAGCACAGCACAGCACACCTGTCACCGCGCCATCATCGTACTCTCCTAGCAGCGCCGGGCCCGACAGCACGTCGGCCACAGCACAGCACAGCACAGCACAGCACAGCACAGCACAGCACAGCACAGCACAGCACAGCACACCTGGCACCACGCCATCGTCGTACTCGCCCAGCAGCGCCGGCCCGACAGCACGTCGGCCACAGCACAGCACAGCACAGCACAGCACAGCACAGCACAGCGCAGCGCAGCGCCATCGTCGTACAGCACAGCACAGCACAGCACAGCACAGCACAGCGCCATCGTCGTACAGCACAGCACAGCACAGCACAGCACAGCACAGCACAGCACAGCACAGCACAGCACAGAACAGCATAGCACAGAACAGCACAGCACACCTGGCACCGCGCCATCGTCGTACTCCCCTAGCACAGCACAGCACAGCACAGCACAGCACAGCACAGCACAGCTCACCTGTCACCGCGCCATCGTCGTAATCCCCTAGCAGCGCCGGGCCAGACAGCACGTCGGCCAGGTCGAAGTAGTGCAGGCGATTGGCGGCATCCTTGGCGAGGTCGAGAGGCTCCTGCAGGTTGAGGGTCGAGGCTGTAGGGTTTAGGGGTTTGGGGTTTGTGGCCGGGCAGGGGTGGAGGGGGGGGGTGCAGGCAGTTGGCGGCATCCTTGGCGAATTCGAGAGGCCCCTGCAGGCACAGGGTTCAGGTTTTAGGGACAAGGGATTTGGATGTTAGGGCTTCAGGGGGCATGGGTGAATCTTGCTGCACCCAAAAAGGCAAGTGTGGCCGGGCAGGGTGGAGGAGGGGGGGGGAGTGCAGGCGGTTGGTGGCATCTTTGGCGAGGTCGAGAGGCTCCTGTGGTGGTGGTGGATTTTCACTCCTTCGTCCGTCTTCAACGCCCAGACACCTCTTTGGGGGGTGTTGCAGCGCGTGTTCATTGGGGTGGGGGGGGCAGTGGGCGGTGAGCAGTGGGCAATGGGTGGTGGTGGATGGTAAGTAGTGCAGGCGGTTGGCGGCATCCTTGGCGAGGTCGAGAGGCTCCTCCATGTTTAGGGTTGAGGTTTTAGGGGTTTAGGGGCTCACGGTTCAGGGCTTCAGGGGGCATGCAATGAATCTTGCTGCACCCAAAAGGGCGAGCGTGGCCGGGCAGTCGGCCCGGTCAAAGGAGTGCAGGCAGTTGGCGGCGTGCTTGGCGAGTTCCAGAGGCTCCTGCATGTTCAGGGTTGTAGGGTTTAGGGTAAAGGGGTTTGGGGTTTAGGGCTTCAGGGGGCATGGGTGAATCTTGCTGCATCCAAACGGGCAAGTGTGGCCGGGCAGGGGGGAGGGGGGGGGGAGTGCAGGCGGTTGGCGGCATCCTTGGCGAGGTCGAGAGGCTCCTGCAGGTATAGGGTTTAGGCTCTAGGGTAAGGGCTTTGGGGTTTAGGGCTTCAGGGGGCATGGGTGAATCTTGCTGCACCCAAACGGGCAAGTGTGGCCGGGCAGGGGGGAGGGGGGGGGGGAGTGCAGGCGGTTGGCGGCATCATTGGCGAGGTTGAGAGGCTCCTGCAGGTATAGGGTTTAGGCTTTAGGGTAAGGACTTTGGGGTTTAGGGCTTCAGGGGGCATGGGTGAATCTTGCTGCACACACACACACACACACACACAAACACACACACCTGTCGGTCCGCGTATTCAAACCGCAGCTCCGCGAGCGACCGCATCTCGCCGTACGCCCCCCCCACACACACAAACACCCCCCGATCTCTCTCCCCTGCCCCTCTTCCGCCCTCCCACCCGCCCACCATCTACCCCCACCCTCGTTTTCCTCGTTTTCTCCTGCCACCCACCTGTCGGTTTGCGTCTTCAAACCGCAGCTCCGCGAGCGACCGCATCTCGCCGTACACGCGCACACACCTGTCGGTCAGCATACTCAAAGCGCAGTTCCGCGAGCAACCTTACCTCGCCGTACACGCTCCTCAGACGCTCCACCGGCAATGCAACTCTCCTCGCTTCACCCCTTATCCCCCCCCCACCCCCCACACCCCCCGGTACCCTGCCCTCGTCTCCCACCTGTCGGTCCGCGTATTCAAATCGCAGCTCCGCGAGCGACCGCATCTCGCCGTGCACGTGCCTCCGACGCTCCACCTCACCCCTTGTCCCGTCTCCTTCCCCCCCCACTCACACACACACACACACACACACACACACTTACACACGCACACACACACCTGTCGGTCCGCGTATTCAAACCGCAGCTCTGCGAGCGACCGCATCTCGCCGTACACGCGCATCCGACGCTCCACCGACAGCGACCGCACGAGCGCGAGCGCGTCGTGCACGGCGGCCAGGAGCGAGGGGAGGGCGGAGAGACCGGCGGCTGTGAGCGACATGGTGACGCCCCAGAACATGAAGCCGCGCCCGACGCGGACCTGAAGGGAGGGGACAGGGGAGGGGCGAGGGGAGATCACGCGTTTGAGAGAGAGAGAGAGAGTTAGAAAGTGAGAGAGAGTGAGAGAGCGACATGGTGACGCCCCTGAACATGAAGCCGCGCCCGACGCGGACCTGTCAAATGGAGGGGGGGGGGGGGGGATCGAGATTAAGCGGTGTGGGTGAGAGTGAGAGAGGGAGAAATGGTGTGGGAGAGAGACAGAGAGAGAGAAAGTGAAAGTGACTTGCATACTCCACACTGCACACAAACACACACACACACGCACACACACGCACACACGCACCTCGTCCCCCATGCCCGTGCTCAGGCTCTGAATAAGTCCAGCCTGCTTCAGCTGGTGCACCAAGCTCCCATGCGCCTAGTGCCCCAGCAGGTGCCCCACCCAGAGCCACGGCTTGCACCCCACACTCCACACTGTACACTCCACACTTCACACTCCAATACACACGCACGCACGCACACACACACACACACACAGCAACACACAAACAAACACAAACTCACACACACACACACACATAGTCGGGGTTGACATGAGCACACACACACACACACACACACACACACACACACACACGCACCTCGTCCCCTATGCCCGTGCTCAGGCTCTGCACCAGCCCCGCCTGCTTGAGCTGGCGCGCCAAGCTCTCATGAGCCTCCCCACTAAACCAACCGTTTCAACCCTTGACCCTCTAAACCCTCAAACACTTTACCCAAACCTTCAAACCAGGCCCGTCACACACACCTCGTCCCCCATGCCCGTGCTCAGGCTCTGCACCAGTCCAGCCTGCTTGAGCTGGTGCGCCAAGCTCCCGTGCGCCTCGTGCCCCAGCAGGTGCCCCACCCAGCGCCATGGCTTGCACCCCTTGTCGCGCAGGCTGCCGTACGGGACGTACCACCGAAGCTCGAGCTCGCGCAGCTCGCGCTGCGTTGGGAGGGTGTGTGTGGGGGGGGTGAGTGTATGTGTGAGGGTGGGGGAGTGGGTGTGTTTGTGTGGACGTGAGTGCTTTGGGAAGGTGAGGGTGTGGGTGTGCATCAGGGGTCGCGCAGGCTGCCGCACGTGACGTATTACCGCAGCTCGAGCTCGCGCAGCTCGCGCTGCGTGTGGTGGTGGTGGTGGTGGTCGATGTTACAGTCCGCCAGATGCCTTTGTTGGCGTATTAAAATTGGGTGTGGGTGTGGGCGTGGGCGTGGGCGTGGGCGTGGGCGTGGGTGTGGGTGTGGGTGTGGGTGTGGGTGTGCATCAGGGGTTGCGCAGGCTGCCGTACGGGACGTACCACCGAAGCTCGAGCTCACGCAGCTCGCGCTGCGTTCGGAGGGTGTGTGTGTGGGTGGGGTGAGTGTATGTGTGACAGGGTGGGGAAGTGGGTATGTTTGTGTGGACGTGAGTGCTTTGGGAGGGTGAGGGTGTGGGTGTGCATCAGGGGTCGCGCAGGCTGCCGTAGGGGACGTACCACTGGAGCTCGAGCTCGCGCAGCTCGCGCTGCGTTGGGAGGGTGTGTGGTGTGTGGTGGTGGGGGGGGAGGGGGGGGGCATCAGGGGTCCCTCAGGCTGCCGTGCGGGACGTGCCGCCGAAGCTCAAGCTCGCGCAGCTCGCGCTGCATGTGTGGTGGCAATGGTGATGGCAACGATGATGACCGATGTCCCAGTCGTGTGCCAGCCACGTGCAAGTGTGGCACACCTGCTTCACACTTGTCAAGTGTGCCAGGCGGGCACGGCCGGTGGTGTGTGTGGGTGGGTGGGTGTGTATGTGTGTGTGAGCGTTTTGGGGGGGTGGGGGTGCGTTGCGCTGGCGTGCGATCATGACGAGGTTGTTTACGCAACCGGCGGCAACGCCCGCAAACCTGCGCGTGTGAGTGTGCGTGCGTGTGTGTGTGTGGGGGGGGGGGTGATTTTATAGTCCGTCGGACGCCTTGGGTGGCGCATTAGCCCCTACGAAAGACGCCGGCAGCTGTCAAAATTAAAATCATAGCATGCCATCTGCCATCATGATTGCTGTGCACGCGGTGCGTGTCTCAAAACAGGCGACAAGGAAGTCAGCCATCCCGTGCCAGAACACACACACGCACGCACGCACGCACACACACACACACACATGCACGCACGCACGCACGCACACACGCACACACGTGAGCGTACAGTAGGCCATAACAGGCGCCCAAACGAGTAAACTCGATGACACGCGCTCACCTGGGGGCGCACTCTGTACAGCAGGCCGAGCCGCCCGCTCGGGATGGGCTCGTCGTAGTCGACAAAAAAGAACGGCTGCCGAAGACGGACCACACACACACACACACACACACATACACATACATACACACACATGCACACACACACACACACACACATACACGCGCGCGCGCGCGCGCACCTGGGGGCGCACTCTGTACAGCAGGCCAAGCCGCCCGCTCGGGATGAGCTCGTCGTAGTCAAGCTGCCAGTCGCGCCATGTGAAGCCAGGCCCGCTGTCGGTGATGGCTGCAGCGCCCTCGCCGCCAGCGCTAGCGGCGCTTGCTGCTGCGGCCGCGCCGCCCGCGCCGCCTGCCTCCGCGCCAGCACCAGCGTCGCTGCTTGCACCCGCACCGACGGCAGCACCCGCACCGACGGCAGCACCCGCGCCGCCCACGCCGCCTGCCTCCGCGCCAGCACCAGCGGTGCCTGCTGCGGCAGCGCCTGCTGCGGCAGCGGCGCCGCCGTCCGCTGCGGCAACTGCGCCGCCGCCTTCTGCGGCAGCGACGCCAGCGCCAGCGCTGTTTGTGCCAGCGTCAGCGCTGGCGGCGCTCGCTGCGTCGGCGGCGACGTCTGCCGCCGCTGCTGCCGCTGCCACCGCCGCTCCCGCTGCCGCTGGTGCTGGTGCCGCTGCCGCTGGTGCTGGTGCAGCCGCCGCCGCTGCTTGCGCCTCTGCCACTTCCGCCGCTGCCGCTGCCGCTCGTGCTGGTGCTGCCGGTGCTGGTGCTGCCGGCGCTGCTGACGGGCGCACGCACAAGAACCCGTCAGCCACCCACGCCTGCAGGGCAGCAGCAGGGGTGTGGGGACTCACACATATCATGTGTGACACGGCGTGCATACGACTCCTGCTATAGTCCTCCTGGGAACATCAAGCAAATCATATCTGTCAAAGGTCTGTGGGTCCCCACACCCATTGGGATATAGGCACTGATTTCCTTCACAGCCATTTGGCTACATCCCGGCTGCACTTTGACCTTGCACACAGCTCAACCCATGCAGTGAATTGCTAGTCTGACAAGCCCGCCAGACAGAGCACGTCAACAGCAAATTCAAATTACCTATGTATGAGGACAAACGGTCAACGGGAGGTCAACGGTCAACGCGGTCGAAGCAAAATCCGGCTGTGGAATAATTAATCTAAAAAATCCTGAAAAGGAAATCACTGGATATAGGCTAGCCGTGAGTGTATCCCCATGACCCCCGCCACGACCCCTGCGTCAGCCGAGCGACACATGTAGCAGAGAAACCAGATTTGCTGCCAATTCCCTCGCCCCGTTCCACCTACTACCGTGACGGCTTCAAGCGACAGCTGGAGCAGTTTCAGCACGAGCTGCTCCGCCAAGGCCCCCTGAGTCGGAGTAAGACGAGACAAAGAGACGGCAAAGTGGCAGCAGTCATCCTCCCTTAGTCTTCTCTGTGACTCCTGTCTCGCCCGATGGCGATAGGGCGATCAGAGACTGAGTCTCCAATACCCCGGCCTAAAGCCGGGATTTGCAAGCGCCAAAACAAGAGACTGAGTCTAAGTTTACCGTCCATATTGTTTGCCTTCGCGGGGAGGGGGGGGGCGAAACTGTAGGTGTTTAATGCGAATGCAG
>VFSX01000003.1:422500-425000 GCA_016618255.1 Chlamydomonas sp. UWO 241 | reverse complement strand
CGCCTTGCATGACCCCCTTGTGTGAAGGAAACGCGGGTCCCACTTTCCCATCGATGCGCACACACATTGCGGACCCATCGTACATGGCAATCAGCGCCGCCATGAACTCCCCATGTACCCCCAGGCTCCTTAGGCACTCCCAAAGCAATGGGCGGTGCACGCAATCGTAAGCCTTCCTGAAGTCAATAAAGGCAGCGTACAGCGGTTTGCGCTGGAGGCCGCTCTTCTCAATAAGGTGTTGCAGGATGAAGGCATTATCTGGGGTCCCCCTCTTCTTCCGGAAGCCTGCCTGGCCCCGCGCCCTGTACCCCTCCCGTTCTGCTAAGGCGTCCAGCCTGTTCATAAGCACCAAGCTGTATAGCTTGGCGAGGGCATTCCCCACCGTGATCCCTCGGTAATCGTCCCGCACGTCTAGGCTGCCTTTCGGCTTTGGCACCGGCGTGGTTGCCCCCAAGTGCCATGCAGTCGGGTACCCCTCACGGAAGACCCGATTGAGCAGGTGTGTGATGGGGCCAGCGAGCAGGTGCTCCTCATCCACAGCATCCGTTGCATCGCCCCCCTCCGCCGCCCTAGCCCATGCCCTCTGATAGAACTCTATCGGCATGCCGTTTACGCCTGGGGCTTTGCCCGCGTCCATGCCCATCAGTGCCGCATACACCTCCGCCTCAGTAAATGAATTATTTAGCGCTGCCGCCCGCTCCGTGGCCGTCGTCGTGGGGAGGGCAAACGGGGCCCCGTGCCCATGGTCAGTGGCATCATCCGTGTTAGTCGTATTAGTCGTATGAGTCGTATCAGTGGCGTTAGCATGGTTGTCCCCCAGCAAATCCCTAAAATAATCTGTCCACCCCTCCACGTCCCTCAGACCGACCGCCTGGCCAGGCAGTTTCACCCGCTGCCAAAACCGCCGAGGGTTCCCCTTCCTGTCCTCAATCAGCTCGGTGTGTTCCCGGGCCTCGCTCGCGCGGCGGGAGCGCCGCGCGGTCCGCCTATAGGCCTTCCCTGCCTCTTTGGCGGCCGGTGACTGCGCCCCGTGCGCTCGTTCCGCTTCCCGGCACGCGCGGCGTGCGTCCTTGCACTCCTGAGTGTACCATATGTTGTGTGGTCGCACCCCCCCGTCCCCGGTCATGGGCCGCACCAAGACCGCACCCACCTCACCCGACGCGTGCAACGCCCGGGCTGCCCGCTCGACCGCGCCCTCGAGGCGGCTGAGCTCCTCATCCACCGTCGGTGCCCCCCGAGCTCCCAAAACGTCCGTCATCATCCCCCCCAGGAGCTGTGCGTACGCCCCCTCGCCCCCCTGTGGCCACCTAAACCTGGCCGGCGTTTCGCTCGGGGCGCCGGCCTGAGCCGCAGGTACCGCAGTAGCGGGCTCATAAGTAAGGGTCAGTACTACTGGTCTGTGGTCAAACCTGCCCCCGCCTAGCCTTGGTGGGTGTTGGTCGTGCACATGTAGGGTAGTGCCCGGCCGTGGTGCCCCCGCGCCACTAAAGGCGAGGTCAGGGGACGCCACAAAGTAGTCGACCAGACTACGTTTTTCCTGCCCCAGTGCGTGGTAGGTGAGGGCCCCATGCTCATCCCCCGGAAGGCGACCATTAAGGATAACCATTCCCATGTCCCGGCATAACTGCAGCAGGCGCTGCCCATGCGCGTTGTGCACGCGGTCAGCCGACTCTCTCGGCCCCACCTGCCCTGCCTGCGCGATGTCGCCCTCACGCACCGCAGGGGCGGGCCCCCCATCCCCCCTGTCCCTATCCCTATCATCCTCCTGCCCTGTGCGTGCGTTGAGGTCGCCCAGCACGAGGACCTCCCCCTTTGCCCGGTACTTAGAGATGCCCTCTACCAGGGCTGTTATGTGTGCCTCTACTGACAGGTTCCCCCCCTCGAGCAGCAGATACTTGGATTTCGCGTGGGGGATGTACGCGGCGCACGCGTACACGTCCCTAGCGCCCGTGATCCTAAACCAGAGCATCCCAAGCTCGGGCACATCCCGAATAACGCTGACCTTCCCCGTAACAGCATGGCTAACATACAGCGCAACCCCCCCACTGTCTGATTTGTGGGGGCGCTGGCTGCATGCGAGGCATTTGAATCCTGGGATGGCAGGTGGGGGCTTACCGGAATGCCCGGTTTCGGTGAACGCCACGACGTCCGCGTTTGCCTGCAGCCACTTGGTGAGGGTGGGGTGATTGTGTAAGAGGTCATGTCCCCTCATAATGTTCCAGTTCATGATCCGCAGGCCGCTCAGCTGGGGGGGAGCGTGGTCACGCCGCAGCCCCCCGGGCCCATGCCCCCTCCCTTGCCCCCGTCACCCGTGCCGTTCCCGCCCTTGTCCCCGCCCCTGTCGTCGCCGCGGCCGCCCGCCGCCGCCGCCGCCGCCGTTGCTGCGACCGCAGCCGCGACCGCCCCCGCCGTCATTCCCGCCCCCGCCCCACCTCCCCGCATTGCCATGCGCCTCTGGCTCTGGTGCTCGGCATACGGCAGGTGTGGGAAGATGGCACAG
>VFSX01000003.1:392500-415000 GCA_016618255.1 Chlamydomonas sp. UWO 241 | reverse complement strand
TCTGCCTGTTGGGGATCCCGGAGCAATCCACGCCGTGTGCGCGCATCTGCTGGGCCAGCACAGGCCCCACAGTGCCGCCGCTCCACGCGCCGCATGGCGCGCCATGCCACGGCCGCATGCTCGCCATGCGCGCCCCCTGCGCGCACCCACACCCCCACAAACCCACGCGCACACACACAAACAAATCAAACAAACAACACCTCTGCACCAGAGGCCCTCGACGCGATCAACACCCAGAACGGCACCGACCTGGGCGGCCGCCCGATCCTCGTGCGCGAGGACCGCGAGGACCGGGACGTCAAGCAGTTCAGCGACGAGCCGAGGCCCCCGCGCGAGCCGCGCGCCCCTCGCGCGGCTCGCGGCGGCGGCCGCGGTGACGGTGGCCGCGGCCGAGGGGACGGTGGTGGCCGCGGCGGCCGCGGCAACGGGCCTCCGCCCGAGCAGGCTGGCGAGTCGAGCGGCCTGCAGGTGCGGCCTCTACCACATTCCCAACGCCTGAGGCGGCGCCTCAGGTGGCGCCTTAAATTGCGCGTATCAGGCGGCGCCTCAGGCGCGCCGACCGCCTCAGGTGTCGCCTGAGGCGCACCCCTGATTGCCTCAGGCACCGCCTTGGGCGCCATCCCGACCACCCACCACCGCCTGAGGCGCAACCCCGACCGCCGTAGGCGTCATGAACGCAGTTACTTGCGCGGATCAGACGATGAGGCTGCGGTAGGGCGGTGCGGCGCTTGTGGTGACATTGGGAGCGCAGCCCCACCTCGCAGCTGGCAGGGAAAAGCGCTGCCACACTCCCCCCCCCCCCCCCCACACACACACACGGTGCCCACCCCACCGCCTGCTTTTCACGCAAGGGCAGGATGCACAGTCGCCCTCCCCCCCCACACACACACACATACACGGTGCCCACCCGCACCGCACCGCCATCACGCACGGGGACGGGCAGGACACACAGGGACCGAGCAGGATGCACATTCGGCCCAGTCGCGCGCGGCACATGCGCGTGTCAGTGGTGTCCTTACGGAAACAGAAAGTCGTGTGTGCCCCCGCAACATTGGAGGGAATGTGGCGAATTGCTGCCGCTGGAGGCGATATTTTTTGCGAAAAAATGAGAAAACTGCCGATTTCACACTTTTCAGAGCGAAAATCCCGCGATTCGCCCCCGCAGTTTCCCCCAAAATTTCCCATATTGCGGGGGCGCTATGGACATCACTGGCGCGCGTGTGACCCCCCTCGCGAAGTGACTTCCCTGCAAGCCGTATACCGCTCGGGGACGGATTTCCCATTACCTTGAAAACCACCCTGCACTTGGTGGGAGAGGGCACGGAGGGGTGCGTTGGAAAGCCCTCGCCGGGAGCAGCACAACGTCATGCGTTGCGTGAATACCCGCTATGAATCGCGCCTGGTATGGGCGGTCAAAGTTGCTGGAGCTTGGGGGGAGAATCCTGAAATCCTTCCCAGGGGACACTGCCCTCCCGCCCCTCCCCCTGCCGCTTGCGCGGCCACCAATCATTCGCCCACCTCTCCCCTCCACACACACGCACACACACGCACGGGTCTGATGCGCCATCAAAGGCGTCCGATGGACTGTGAAATCGACCACACACAATGTGTGCATGCACACGAAGTGTGCACGCTCATACGTCTGTCCTACAGAGACACTCGCAAGGTGGTGCTGTGCACGCACGCACACACACACACACACACGCACACTCCCCACCTCCCTCCCCGCCCACCAGATTGTCGTCCAGGGCATCCCGTGGTCGTACACGTGGAAGGAGCTCAAGGACATGTTCCAGTCAGACGACATTGAGCGCGCCGACGGTGAGATGCGCTGCGCGCACACACTTGCTGTGCTGTGCGCCCCTCGTGCTGTGCTGTGCTGCGCCCACACTGCGGTGGGCTGTGCCGCGGCCACGCTGAACTGCGCTGTGCTGTGCGCCGACGGTGAGAGGTGCTGCGTTGTGCTGCGCTGTGGTGCGCCCACGCTGCGCTGTGCTGTGCTGCGCCCCTCGTGCTGTGCTGTGCTGGGCGCCGACGGTGAGAGGTGCTGCGCGCCCACGCTTGCTGCGCGCCCACACTTTTCGTGCTGTGCTTTGCTGCGCCCACACTGCGGTGGGCTGTGCTGCGCCCACGCTGAACTGCGCTGTGCTGCGCGCCGACGGTGACAGGTGCTGCGCGCCCACGCTTACTGCATTGTGCCTGTGCTGTGTTGTACTTTGCTGCGCCCACACTGCGGTTGGCTGTGCTGCGCTGCGCACACACTACGGTGGGCTGTGCTGCGCCCTCGCTGAACTGCGCTGTGCTGTGCGCCGACGGTGAGAGGTGCTGCGCGCCCACGCTTGCTGCGCGCCCACACTTTTCGTGCTGTGCTTTGCTGCGCCCACACTGCGGTGGGCTGTGCTGCGCCCACGCTGAACTGCGCTGTGCTGTGCGCCGACGGTGAGAGGTGCTGCGCGCCCACGCTTACTGCATTGTGCCTGTGCTGTGTTGTACTTTATTGCGCCCACACTGCGGTTGGCTGTGCTGCGCTGCGCACACACTACGGTGGGCTGTGCTGCGCCCTCGCTGAACTGCGCTGTGCTGTGCGCCGACGGTGAGAGGTGCTGCGCGCCCATGATTGCTGCGCGCCCACACTTTTCGTGCTGTGCTTTGCTGCGCCCACACTGCGGTGGGCTGTGCTTCGCCCACGCTGAACTGCGCTGTGCTGTGCGCCGACGGTGAGAGGTGCTGCGCGCCCACGCTTACTGCATTGTGCCTGTGCTGTGATGTGTTGCACTTCGCTGTGCTGCACCGCGCTGCCTTGCGTTGTGCTGCGCTGTGTTGCGCCCACGCTGTCCTGTGCTGTGCTGCGCCCCTCATGCTGTGCTGTGCTTTGCTGCGCCCACACTGCGGTTGGCTGTGCTTCGCCCACGCTGAACTGCGCTGTGCTGTGCGCCGACGGTGAGAGGTGCTGCGCGCCCACGCTTACTGCATTGTGCCTGTGCTGTGATGTGTTGCACTTCGCTGTGCTGCACTGCGCTGCCTTGCGTTGTGCTGTGCTGTGTTGCGCCCACACTGCGTTGTGCTGCGCTGCTAACCCACGCCACCGCTGGGCTGTGCTGCAAGCCGCGCTGTGCTGCGCTACGAGCTCTCGTCTGCCTGCTGTTCCTTCTAACATGCCCTGCACGCGCACACACTCACACTCACCCCCCCCTTCCCCGCCCGCCCCTGTCACGTCCGTGCTTGCAGTCGCGATGGGCTCCGACGGCCGCAGCCGCGGCTTCGGCACCGTCAAGTTCTCAAGCGCCGAGGCCGCCCAGGCCGCAATCGACCAGTGGCACGAGCAGGACCTCGACGGCCGCCGCTGCGCCGTCTTCCTCGACAAGTACGCGTGATGGCGCGCACGGCCGCCGGAGCGTGGCGGGGACGAGTGCTGAAGCAGCCTTGCGCCTGCGCCGATCCGCCGCCCCCCCCCGCCCGCGTGGCTCGCGCGGCACGAGTTGGCACACAGCCCCCTTCCTCTCCGCCCCCCCGCGCCCTGCTCTGTGCTGTTGTCTAGAATAAACAAAATGCGAGCAGCAACAGGGAGGGGGGGTCATCAAACATTCCGCACTGGTGGTTGGGCCGGACAACAACTCGTGTAGCAGCGCGTTGCGGTTCTCGCTCGCCCAGCAGTGCGCACCAACACGCAGCAGGGCCTCAGCACAAGCAGCACGCAGCGCGGCGGGCCAGGCACGCAAGGCAGCAGGGGGGGGGTCTGGCTCGGCCTATCTCCGCCACACACCACCTCCGCGACGCACACCGCGAGCTAGGCCAGTCACACAGCGAAGGCTGCCTGCTCCCAACCCGCAGCACACCCGCGCTCCGATCGACCTGGAAATTGTGCCGAGTAGCCACACGGCAGCCCAACACGCGCGCAGCCGTGGAAGCGTGTGTTTGGTGGCGTCATTGGCACACTGTGGATACTGTGTGAGCCTGACCACGAGCCCCAAGCGCCTTAACTCGGCGTCTGCACGCGAGGTGGATGCTGGTGCGCCTGGTGATGAGCCCCTCCAGACTGCTCGACTCCCACGCAGCGCCCACCCCTACTCCTGGTTGTTGCGGGCGCTGTTCCTCCCTTTACACGTAATGCACGTCGTGACACGAGCTCGACAGGCCGACCATGCACATTGCCTGACTCGCAACGACGATGACGCGGTGGCAAGCAGTTCATCCTCTCAACACGACTCTGCAGGCACAGTTACAGATGTAAAAGATTTGAGGAAGGGACTACGGATTGCTGTCACGTCCAACTGCTCCAACCGTCCGCTTGTTCCTCGGCCTCCACCATCACGCCGCCCAGGACACACAAAGCGTGCGCAACAGCTGCGCCGCCGCGCGAAAGAACCGCGCGAAGCGCTGTCCCATGGCTTGGTTCGTGTGTTCACGCGGCGGCTCAAAAATGCGCGCGGCGAGCTCATGAGTGCGCGCTCATGCCTGGGGGGCTCATGCCAGGTGGAAGGGGCAGCCCCGTCCCGGGCGGCTGAGGAGGCATTGGCTGCGGGCTCATGCCAGGCGGAGGTGGCAGTCTCATCTCGGGCGGCGGCATTGGCGGCGGGCTCATGCCTGGCGGAGGTGGCAGTCCCATCCCGGGCGGCTGAGGCGGCATTGGCGGCGGGCTCATGCCTGGCGGAGGTGGCAGTCCCATCCCAGGCGGCTGAGGCGGCATCGGCGGCCGTGGCGGGCCTGGAGGCGGCCCAGGTGGGGGCGGCCCCATCTCAGGCCCCATCCCAGGCCCCATCCCGGGAGGCTGAGGAGGCCGCGGTCCGTACGCGTGCGGCCCACCAGGCATGCCAAAGCCGTGCGGCGGTGGCGGCCGCATCGCGTGTTGTTGCTGCTGCTGCTGCGCCCACGGGGGTGGGGGCGGGCCGCCGTACGCGTGCGCAGGTGGGATCGTCCCCGGCTGGGCCCACGGAGGCGGGGGTCCCGCACCTGGGGGGCCGCCGTGCCCGGGCGCTTGCTGCTGCGCCCAAGGAGGGGGCATCGGCATCGGCGGCGCGCCCGACGGCGGCATCGGCGGCATCGGCGGGGGCAGCGACGGCAGCGGCGGGAGGGCGTGCGGGGGGGCACTCGGGGGCGGCGGAGCACCCCCTGCCCCGCCGCTGGGAGGCGGCGGCGGCGGTGGCGGCGGCGGCGGTGGCGCGCCGCCACCGTCGTCGCTGTCCTCGTCCATCCCGGGCTCGTACTCGTCGTCCCCGTCGCCGCCCGCCTTTTGCGCCCCGCCCGCGGCCGGCGGCGCGAGCGTGCTCGCGAGCGCGGCCTCGATCGCGGCGGTCGCCTCTGCCGCTGCCGCGGCGACGTCAGCCTCGACCTTTGCGCGCGCCGCCGCCTCGGCTGCCATGCGCTCCATCGCCTGTGCGTGCGCCTGCGGGGCGGGCGCGCGAGAGGGGACGACAGATCAGTGGCGTGTCCTTGAGGGAACAGACAGAGAATCTCGTGTTTGCCCCCGTTACATTGGAGGGGATGTCCGAATTGCCCCCGCAAGGAGACGCCTATTTTTTTGCGGAACAGTGCACGTGTACCAGGGGGGGGGGGGGGGCCAGGAGAGTCGATTTCAGCCCCCCCCCCCCCCAAAATCAAAAGTTCAAGTTCAAAAGCTTTGATCTTTTGCACCGGACCAGCGCCGCGCCCTTGCCCTCCCTTAGTTACGTCCATATCCACCTCTAACAAAACGGGCCACGGGAGGGGGGTCCCCCCTCCAGGGACTTTTCCAAAAAGTCCTGTAATTTTCTACTCCTACCTCCGTTTTAACACGAGAGTGGAAGCGTTGGATGCCTGTCATTAAGAGGAGTCCAAATCCACCCTCAGATCATCCACACCCCAATACATATTGCAGGTATGTGGGGCAGGTGTGGGGGGTGGTAGGTGGGGCGGCTGGTGTATAGAGCCAAGATGCTCTGCAGACCTCCAATTGGGCTGAGGGTGGGCGCGCAAGATTCGTCTTATGACACAGATGCCAAATGCATGGGCATTCATGTGGTACAGTGGTTGGGAGGGTGTGAATGGGGCCTTGGAGTGTGGGGCTGCACTGAGGCGCGAGCGTGAGCCGCGCCCGCGTGGGGTGTGGGCCGCTTGTTGCGCTGGGGCCACGCGGCCTGTTTGCCTGCCTCGCCAGATGCCCCTGTCTCCATCACGTGTGTGTGGGCCGCAACACCATCGGTCAGGCCTCCCCTGCCCCCCCCCCCCAATCAGCTCCCCTGACCCCTCCTCAGTCCCCCCCCCCCCCACACACATCCGTCCAGTCCGCGCACCTTCTGCACCCGCAGCTGCGCGAGCATCGTGGGCGACAGCTCCGTGATTGTCGCGACGCTCTCGCCCCCCGCGCCGTCTCCGCCGCCCGGCGCGCCGGCCACGCCCGCCACCGCCGCCGGCGGCAGGAACTTGGCCTGGCGCGCGCGCGCGACGCTGCCGGCCAGCCCGCCCTTCTTCAGCACCATGAACCCGCCCTTGCGCTGCGGCTGCGCGTGCGCGGGCTGCGGCTGCACCGCCGCGGGCTGCGCCGCCGCGGGCTGCGCCGCGGCTGCTGCTGCTGCCGCGGCGTCGCCACCGCTGTCACCGCCGCCGTCGCCGCCCTCCTCGCCCCCCGCCGCCGCCTCGCCCTCCGCCCCGTCGCCACCGTCGCTGCCACCGCCGCCGGCCATGGCGGCCACGGCCGGCCTCGCGCCGACGCCCGCGCGCACAGACGGCGCAGCAGCTGCGTCGTCAAACATGGAGTCCAGCCCGGCGCCCATTGCCGAGGCCTCTGCCGCGCGCGCGCGGCGCAGCTCGTCGGTGCGCTTGCGCAGTGCCTCCTTCTTCTCGCGCTCCTGGTATGTCAGCAGTGAGTGTAGGGGTGGTGCGGTGTGGGTGTGGTGTGCGGTCCCTGGAGGGTGGGTGGGTAGCACGACCGGTACTGTACCAGCATACGCGCGCGCGTGTGCGTGGTAGGCGCATGTGCGTGTGCGATGGTGATGATGCAGATGGCGGTGGTGGCGGTGGTGGTGATGGAGACGAGGTGTGCAGGCAGGCAGCAGCAGCAGCAGCAGCAGCACGCCCATGCGCCCACGCACCGTCTCGCGCAGCTTGAGCGGCGAGAAGGGGTCGTCCGCGCCGGGGGGCGGGTCGCCCAGCGGCGGCACTGCCAGCAGGTTTGTCAGGTCGCCCACCATGCCACCGCCCACGCCCATGCCTGGCAACACCGCTGCGCCCTCTGGCATGCCGATGCAAGGCAGCGCAGAGATGCCCACGCCCGGGATGCCCGCCAGCTGACCCGCCAGTGCGAGCCCGTCGAAGAAGAGCCCCTGCGCCGCAGCCGCCGCCGACGCCTGCTGCGCGTTGACCGCGGCGGTGATGGAGCTCGCCGCCGCCGCCATCTTCTCCGCCACGGTCATGCCGCCGACCGGCGGGGCAGGCGCCGCCGCTGCCGGGGGCAGGTCTCCCCACTTGCTCTTCCTCGCCTCGCCGCCACCGTTACCTGTCCCCGCGGTGGTGGCGGTGGCAGGTGCTGGCGGATCGGTGGCCGGCGCTTCACCGCCTGGCTTTACCCTGCGAGTGTGTGTGCCGCATGGCGCGCATGCGTCGGCGTCGGCACGCTGCATGCGCATGCGCTGTTCGCGCAATTCTTTGGGGGCGTGGATGCTGACATGCGCTTGCACCCGTCCTATCCATGCGTGCGCGGATGCCTGCACGCCCCCATGCACCAGCATGGGGCGCCTCTGCATGGCTCACCGTGGCTCGCCAGCACTGCGGCTGCGATGCCTCCGGCTCCCCCGCTCTCTGCTGCGGCTCCGATCGCGCGAGCGGCTGCGATCCCGCCGCGGTTTGGAGCGCTGCTTGTCCCCTCTACGCAAAGGTGAAGGCGAACGGGACGACGACCTCCTGGATTTTTTGTTCTTGTCCTTTTCACGGCTACTCCGCTTGTGCCTGTCATCGCGTTCGCTAGTGACGCCCCGCCGTTCCTCCTCGTCGCCGTCGCCGTCCCCCATCTTTTACTGTGATGCACTCCCCTGACCTCTGTCACAGGAGGGGCGAGAAGGAAGCGAGGAGGACGTTGTGATCGCGATGCCTACTACTAAGTGCATGCATGCATGGATGCATGCATGGTGTGGGAGGTGTGGTTGCAATCAGATTGCGTAAGTGATCACATCAATGCCTCTGGATACCCGCTGGCCCTTGCGCTGCTTCCACCACATTCATCTGCTGCACATCACGTGATCACAGCATCAACATCACCATCTGTAGTAGGCGCGTGGGTGCGTGTAACAACTGCATCGTGCTACACAGACATCCACCTACACATCATCGATCGGCGCCGTACTGAGGATAATCTGATAATGATCTGTTGCCTCTCACAGCAACAGCCTGGCAACAGCAACGGCAGAAAGTGTTTGGCACCTTATCTTCGATAACGACTCCTCCGAGTCCACTCTTTTAGTTATCGACCTCGCACACAAAAAAACATAGCATACCACATGGAACGCTGCCTTACCAAGCTCCCTCTGTACCCCCCCCCCCGCCCCCATTTGTTGCCACGCTCCTCCGTTAGTGTGTAGAGCTGCTGCGCGCACGCGCGCAATCCCACGCGCCCGCTCGTCATCAGGGGCGCGCCGCGCGTGTCCGCGACGACTACGCCAAGAATATTTTTACCGAGTTGTATTTAGGTATGTTAGGTCCGCGCACCGCGGCCGCCGCATCGGCCTGCGGCGCGGGCTCGAGAAAGAGGGCGTGAGCGTGTGTGCTGGAGACGGGCAGGCGGGACTGACCTGCGTGGACTCGTGCCACACGCACGCCACACGCGCACGAGTTCATGCGCGTGCGGCCTGGTGGTGGTGGTGGCGCGCTCCTTTCAAAGGCATAAAACAAAGTACCAGTGCCCCCCCAAGTCGTGATGCGTGCGCGCCGCGGCCCAAGAGCCGCACCGCGCTCCCGAAACGTCAATCCACGCGACACCAGCACCACGGCCACACGCCCGCGCGCCCGCTCACGCCTGCGCGCCTGCACGCCGCCCGCCGCGTCGGCTGCGGGACGTGACGGGGCGAAGGCTCGTTCCACAGCGAGTGCCCAGTTGACATGCTGCGGCCCAAGCATGGCCATCCATGCGACAACACCGCCATGCGACCACGCCCGCCCGCCCACGCCCGCCGCTGCAGCAGGGGTGCAGGGCAGCGGCGGCTCGTTGCGCAGCGGCAAGCGCGGCCCCAAAAATGCGCCGCGCGCTCCAGACGTCGCTCCATGCGACAACACCACCACGACCACGCCTGCGCGCCGCCCGCCGCCGCCTGTCGCTGCGGGATGTAGGGCGGCGGCTCGTTGCGGAGCAGCGACGCGCGCTCCAGACGTCCATCCATGCGACACCACCACCACAACCACGCCTGCGTGCGCCCGCGCTCACGCCTGCGCGCCGCCCGCCGCCTGTTGCTGCGGGATGGTAGGGCGGCGGCTCGTTGCGGAGCAGCGATGCTCCAGACGTCCATCCATGCGACAACAACAACACGACCACGCCTGCGCGCGCCCGCGCTCACGCCTGCGCGCCGCCCGCCGCCGCCGCCGCCTGTCGCTGCGGGATGTAGGGCGGCGGCTCGTTGCGGAGCAGCGCCCAGTTGATCCCGCGGAAGAACGGATGCTGCTTGATGACCTCGGCGCCGAGCTTCGTGCCGAGGCGCTTGGCGGGGTCCTTGACGAGTAGCTGCGTGATGAGGTCCTTGCACCTGCGCGCACGTGGGGTGTGGGGTGTGAGCTTGAAGGTGCCGGGGCGCTTAAAGCCGAGGCGCTTGGCGACCAGCTGCGTGATGAGGTCCTTGCACCTGCGCGCACGTGGGGTGTGGGGTGTGAGCTTGTAGGTGCCGGGGCGCTTGGTGCCGAGGCGCTTGGCGAGCAGCTGCGTGATGCGGTCCTTGCACCTGCACGCACGTGGGGTGTGGGGTGTGAGCTTCCGGCATCGAAGGTGCTTGGCGAGCAGCTGCGGGATGAGGTCCTTGCACCTACGTGCGGTTGGTGCGGGTTGGGTGTGGGGTCTGGGGTGTGAGCTTTTAGGTGCCGGGGCGCTTGGCGGGAGAGTTGACGGGAAGCTGGGTGGTCAGGCCCGTGTGGGCTTATGCGTGTGTGTGGGGGGGAGATCCCATCCCAGAGTATGGGTCAGCCCTCGTAACAATTGCCGGGGTGTACTGCTGTAAGTAGTACAGGCATTGCCGGCGCATGCCAAATTCTCAACAATGACCCCCTTTAGAACAGTGTCGGCGAGGCAAAGCGGTACTACGGTACGTCACAGAGCCATCGACGCGACTCACTCTTCCGAGACGACCGGCTTGGCTGGGAACTTGAGCGGCGCGTGGATGATGTTGTCAAACGTGTTGTCGCGCCGCGCGCCGCGGAACGGAGTCGTGCCGTACACCAGCTCGTGTATCAAGATGCCAAACGACCACCAGTCGACCGGGGCCGAGTGCCCGGCGGCGTCGATGATCTCGGGCGCGAGGTACTCCTCTGTTGGGAGAATGTGGGTGGTGTTGAGTCTGAGGAAGTGTGGAAGTGTGGATATTTTGCGTAGAGAGAGAGATAGACAGGGAGAGAGATAAGAGGGAGGGAGAGAGGGAGAGAGAGAGAGAGGGAGAGATACGAGGGAGGGAGAGAGGGAGAGAGAGAGAGAGGGAGAGAGAAGAGGGAGGGAGAGAGGGAGGGAGGAGAGGGAAAGAGATACGGAGAGAGAGCCGAGTGAGTGCCCGCCCGCGTCGGTAGTCTCGGGCGCGAGCTACTCCTCTGGGGGTGGGGTGATGTTGGTGTGCGGGGAGTGGATGTTTGGATGTGTGAGAAAGGGAACAAAGGATGTGTGTGTGTAAGAGAGGGAGACAGAGAGAGACTGAAGAGGGAGAGAACGAGAGCGGAGAGAGACGGCGGGAGAGGGAGAGAGGAAGCGAGAGAGGGGGATAGGGAGAGAGAGAGAGAGGGGGGGGGGGAAGGGAGACGAGTGCCGAGGCCGCGCCCGCGAGCTACTCCTCTGGGGGTGGGGTGATGGTGGTGCGCGGGGAGTGGATGTTTCGATGTGTGAGTAAGAAAGGGAACAATGGATGTGTGTGTGTGTGTAAGAGAGGGAGACAGAGAGAGAGACTGAAGAGGGAGAGAACGAGAGCGGGAGAGAGACGGCGGGAGAGGGAGAGAGGAAGCGAGAGAGGGGGATAGGGAGAGAGAGATTGAGGGGGGGGGGAGAGAGACGAGTGCCTGGCCGCGCCGATGATCTTGGGCGTGAGGTACTCCTCTGTTAGGGCAATGTTACTAACCTACTCAACACTCAAAGCTTAGTGTTGAGTGTGAGTAAGTGTGTACATGGCCACCCCCACCATAGTCGGCCACACAAGTCGGACATTTCCAAAAACGCCCAAACGCCCTTCCCGCCCCGCCCCGCTGCCACCCGCGGCAACCAAGATGTGTGTTAGGATGATGGAAGGCTTGGAGGGCCATCGCGGGGCCTGGGGAGAGGCGTGGGCGTGCGCGCTGGGGGAGGGGCGCCCCCACTGCATGGGCGCATGGAACTTTCCGGCCACCATGCGCAGCCGAAACTGCATTCGCGAACCTAATTCCAGCGCCGAGAGCTTGCCATGTATACCATTAAGGTCGCCTTCGACTGGCGAAGCGCGCGGTCTCGTCTGCGTGACGCCCATGGTGTGTGAACATTCTTAACTTTGGATCAAAAGATCACCATCGAGACACCTCCTCTGGACGAATGACCGCAGCCAAAAGTGTGCGATTTGACACATTTAGTTCGTGTTTGTAGGGCGTCGCATGAAGATGCGTGTGCGCGTGACACGACGTCGAAATGTACCGAACCAACGCCATGCACCAGTTTGGGTTTGGTACTTTTTGACATCGTGTCGCGCGCACACGCAACCGCACGCAAAGCCTTTCAAACACGAACTAAATGAGCCAAATCGCAAACTTTTGGCTGCGGAATGAGGTCCGGGGGTGCTCCCTAGGGGGGGAACGACGCCCCGAAAGTTTTCTTTTTTGAAATGTCCGACTTTGTGGCACTTATGTGGCCGACTTCGGTGGGGGTGGCCACGTGTAGATGTGGATGTTTGAGTAAGGAGAGAGAGAGGGAGAGAGAGGGAGGGAGAGGGGGAGAGGGAGGGGGAAAGAGATAAGGAGAGCGAGAGAGCCGAGTGCCCGGCCGCGACGCCCGCAATTGTGGGGAGAGTGTGGCAGTGTGGATGTATCTTGATCGCCACTTGTGTGCATGCGTGTGCCAAGACGCAGTACTCCCACCCCCTGGTCCAGCGGGACACACGCGGCACACGCGGCACAGGGTGCACAGCTTGTGTGTGGTCGATTTGACAGTCCGTTGGACGCCTGTCACGGCGCATTAGACCCTGGGAACGAGGCCGACAGTTGCCAAAACTTATAGGCTCATAGTAGCGACCCCCCTGCGAGCCGTACACCGCTCGGGGCCGGATTTCCCATTTCCCAGAAAACCACCCCACACTTGGTGGGAGAGGGCGTGAAGGGCTGTGTTGGAAAGCTCTCACCGAGAGCAGCACGGCGGCATGCGTTGCGTGGACACCCGCTATGTGTTGCGCCTGGTATGAGCGGTCAAAGTTGCTCGACCCGGGGAAATACTCATTAATAAAGTCCTTCCCAGCCTGGCAGGGACCACCGACTCCTAGCATGCCACCTGCCATATCACGATTGCTGCGTGTGTGCGTGCGTGTCAGTGGTTCCGCTAAGGATCTTGGGGAAATGACGGCTCAACCCGGGCCTCACACTCACTCCGCCAATCTTGACCCGCAGAGTCGTGTTTTTTGGGGGAAAGTTTCGGGTCAAAATTCGCGCAATCTCAACCTGACTCGCCAGCCCGAATCGGGCAATCTCACCGCGAAAGTGCACTTTGTCGGGTTGCGGGCTTGGCAAACAGAAACACTGGTGTGTGCGTGTGTCGCACCTGTGCCTACGAAGCTGTTGGCGCGCGCGACCGGCTCGCCCACCAGGATGAGTTCCTCATACATCTGCGGCTCGCCGCTGCCGCCTTTGCCCCCGCCGCTCCCGCCTGCGCGCGTGCAGTGCGTGCATGTGTGTGTGGGGCGCAGGTACGGGGGGGGAAGGGGGGGGGGGGGGGCAGGGGTTGGAGCAGGGGAACCGGGGGGGGGGGGGGCAGGAGCATGGGAGCAGCAGGGGGGGGGGGGCAGGAGCATGGGAGCAGGAGAGCGGCGACATTCAGAAAGGGAGGACGACACACACACACCGACGGAACGCCACCGGCAGACGGGGCCTTGGCGTGCGTCCTGCCAGGGGCTGTGCCTGTCAGTCAGTGTGCCACGCTGTGCGCGTGTGCGCGCTGGTGCATGCATGCTTGCATGCATGCATGGAGTGCACACACTCCATGCACGCACGCAGGAACGCATGCACACACGCATGCACGACACACACACATGCATGCACATTCAAGGCGCCACGCATGGGTCCACCCACCCACCCCGTTCTTGCATCCACTCCCGTCCACGCCCCCCCGAGGCACGAGACATCCCTGGTGCCGCTCCCCATGCATGCATGTGTGCGCATGCATGCACACACGTGTGCATGCATGCACATGCAGGGCCGCCACGCATGGGTCCACCCACCCTTTCCGTTCTTTCCTCCACTCCCGCCCGCGCCCCCGAGGCACGAGCCGTCGCTGGTGCCGCTCCCCGAGCGGTCGGCCGCTGGCCCCTGCACGCGTGGTCGCATGACGCGCTCGACGCGCGGCTCGACCACGCCTGTGGGAGGGACAAAGTGTGGACGTGGGGATGTGTGTGAGGTGTGAACGCGTGAGGGAGGTGTGAACGTGTGCGAGAGCGACGCGCGGCTCGACCACGCAGTGTTAAGTGTGGGAGGGTGTCCACGTGTCCCCCTGCGCACCTTTGCTGTACGACAGGTCGAAGTCAGTCAGCAGCACGTGGCCAGTCCCGTGCAGCAGGATGTTCTCCGGCTTGAGGTCGCGGTACACGAAGCCGAGGAGGTGGAGGTACTGGAGCGCGAGGAGCACCTATAGGAGGAACGGGTTTATTGGTCAATTGGCGAGGTCAAAACGACAGAACAATGAAAAACGCAATTGCATTAAGCAATTGTAGTGTTGCCCCCCCCCTCCCCCGGGACGGCAAGCAATGTGTATGGTATTAGGCAGTGATGTCCTTGGCGGCCCCACAGCCCCCGCTGCGGGGGAAAACCGGGAAATTTGTCAACAACCTGCACAGGCGAATCGCGGGAATTTCCGCAAAAAAAAATGCCTCCCGCTGGGGCGATTCGGCAAGTTCCCTTAATTGTTGCAACCAAACAGGAAAGTCTTGGTTCCCTTAAGGACACAACTGATATTTGGGTTGTTCCGCACACGCGCGCATCTCGCCCACCTCTGCCGCGTAGAACCGCACGTGCGCCTCCTTGAGCCGCTTCTTCGGCTGGCTGTTGAGCAGCCCTGCGTGTGCGTTGTTAGGGGGGTTATGGGTGTCAGCGTATACGGGCGTGTACATGTTTGCATAGGTATCTCTGCTCTGCGGGTGCGAGGGCGAGCGTGTGCGGCAACAAGTCGGTTGCACGGTCTTTCGGATGCGCCTGGGGTGTTGTTGGCGTAGCCGGCCCCTGTGCCTGCGCGCGCAAGTGGTGCTGGCACTGGCACCAGTCCGCAGCCGGCCAGGCAAGAGGCTGCAAAAACTGTTTCCGTCAGCCAACCCGCAACCCGATAAAGCGCACTTTCGGGTTGAGATTGCCCGATTTCGGCTGGCGCGTCCGGTTATGAGATTGCGCGAATTTCGACCCAAAAAGTGTGACGACGACATTTTCACACCCTTTTCGTACGAAATCGCCTCCAGGTCAGGTCAGGTTGAGATTGGGGAGTCAGCCGCGAGGCCCGTGCTGAGCCATCGTTTCCTCAAGATCCTTCGCGGAACCACTGCACGAAAACATATCCTGTAGAGACCCCTGCAGGTGATCCAGCACCCACCGTAGAGCTCGCCACCGTCGCAAAACTCCATCACAAAGTGTAGGTGCGTGTCGGTCTGGAGCGTGCAGTAGACGGTCGGCAGGAACGGGTGGTCAACTGCCGTGAGGATGAGCGACTCGGTCAGTACGCGCTGCACCTTGTTGCGCTCAATCATCTCGTGCTTGTCGAGCGTTTTCTGTCCGGGCGGGGGGGGGGCGATGATGATCAGGACTTCAGTGGGAGCTCAAACGTGCCCAGTGCTTTGAGCCTACGTTTGTTGCGCTCAATCATCTCGTGCTTGTCGAGCGTTTTCTGTCCAGGGGGGGGGGGCGGTGGTGATGACTGGCGATGACTTCAGTGGAAGCTACAGTACCGCTTTGCCCTGCTGCCAGGTGTGTTAAGGGGGGAATTGTTGAGAATTTCGGTGCCTTGCCGCGTTCTCCCCCCCCCCCCCCCGTCTTGTCACTTTTGGCGTTTTCCTTTTTTCTTTTTCGGCGTTATTTTTTAGAAATCGACCTTGCCGACACGTCCTCGGAATGATTTCATGGGCAAGGCAAAGCGGTACTACGGTACATTGTGGCTGGTTCAAATCGCAACCTAATTATCCGAGTATCAGGAGCACACCGACATGCTGTGGGGAAGACACAGGGGCAGCCGCAGTACTGCCAGGGTGGCGTGAGGCCGTGAGTGGCTTCCCCGCCCCTACGAGTCGTCGTCAAATGAGGTGTGCAAGACAGCACGTGGTTACTCCAGCAGGTTACTCCAGCAGGTTACTCCAGCAGATTAGTCCTGGGGTGTGAGGTGTGCAAGACAGCACGTGGTTACTCCAGGTTACTCCAGCAGGTGAGTCCTGCGGCAGCGCACCATGGCAAACTTGAACTCCGTGCCCTGCAGCTGCACGAGGTCCACGAGCCCGACGTCGCCCGCGCCGAGCTGCTTCACGCGTCGGAAGTGTGGCAGCTTGAGCTTGCCGTCCGCCTCCTGGATCTTGAGCAGCTGCTGGTACGCCTGGTCGCTCGACTGCGCGGTTGCGTGTGCATGTGCGCATGTGAGAGGGAGAGAGGAAGGGAGAGAGGGGGAGAGGGAGGTAGGTAGGTAGGGAGGAGGGAGAGAGGGGGAGAGGGAGAGAGAGCGTTTGAGAGAGAGCGTTTGAGAGAGAGAAAGGAGAGAGAGAGACAGAGGGGAGGGAGAGCAAATGACGAGTATGAGGGCGAGACCAAGCCCGCGCACCGACCTTGTGCGGCTTCCGCTTCATGACTGTGCTCGCGATGCCCGCCCACGGGTTGCCGCTTACGCCCATGCCCACGAGCGCGCCTGCGATCGCGCCCGCCGCTGCCGCGCCCTTTTGCAGCACCGCGGCGTCGACCGACGACGGCTTCCACGTCGCATTCTTCTCGTTCGCCGCGGTCACGTCGACCTGCGGCGGTTGTTTTCGGTTGTTTTCGGTCGAGGGGTTGCAGTGTCGACGAGGCGTGGCCGAAAAGTGTGGCCGGGGAGTGTGGGCGGTGAGCGTGGTGCAGGACGGTGGCGGCGCGCACATGTGGCGCGCGCATGGCAGGCATTGCTCAACGCGGCCTCCCTGCAGCCCCCCCCTCCTGCAGCTCCCCCCTGCGGCCCCCCCTGCGGCCTCCCCTGCCCCCACCCCTGCTGCCTCCCCTGCCCACCCTGCCCCCACCCAACACCCTGACGCACCTGGACTCCGATGTAGAAGCGCGCCTGGCCGTCGGTGTCGAGCATCGGCGCGAGGGTGAACATGTTCCAGAAGGGCTTGCCAGACTGCGTGCGCGCAGGGGGGGAGGGGCAAGGGTTGGTGGGGGGGCATCAGCAGAGCTTGTGTGCGTGCATCAGCGTGCGTGCGTGCAGGAAGGGGGAGGGGAGGCATCAGCAAAGTTTGCGTGTGCGCGCGTGTGGCCGATTCAACGCTGTTTCACGCCTCTGATGGCGTCCGACTGCGTGCACTGAAGCCAAGGACGTGCACCGCGCGTGCGTGTGTTGTGGCCACCTGGCCACGCGCAAACCACGAAGGCTGGCCACGCACACACCTCCCCCCAAAATGCAGACAGAGCACAATGATTATGCGCCTCTGTGTGTGTGTGCACACATACCCACGCACGCACGCACCTTGGTGTAGTTGAGGATGCGCACGGTGAGCTCCGCGCCGCTCTTCACCGCGTCGCGGATCTGGTCAACCGTCTTGGCGTCGGTGCCCTGGCCCTGCAGGAAGCGGCTGCGGAGGGGAAGGGGCAGGGCGAAGGGGAGGGGGGAGGGGTAAACAGATGCAGCTCAGGGTGCAAGAGCTGCGGGTATCTCCATACTGAGGAGGGGTGGGCGGCGGCAGGGGCGTGGTGAGCGAGCGAGACCTGAAGGAAGCGGCTGCGGAGGACGAGGGGATGAGGGGATCGAGCGTGCTCAGACCATGCATGTGTGCGGGGCCATGGGGCAGTCGGCGCGTGCACATTAAGAAACGCTTTGCCTTGCCGCCACTTTTATCAAGGGGGTAATTTTTTTTCTTTTTGGTGCCTTACCGCGGGAGTTTTCCCGATTCCCCCCCGTTTTTTGACATCACTTTTGGCATTTTTTGTCTTTTTCGACAATATTTTTAAGAAATCGACCTCGCCGCGACATTTCCGAGTTATTTAATCGGCAAGGCAAAGCGGTACTACGGTACCCCCCCCCCCCCTGTCCTCCCCCGCGCACGCACGCGTCCCCAGAGGAGTCTCCTGTAGGGAGAGAGAGAGAAGACGGACGATACAGAGTAGAGAGAGAGTAGAGAGGGAGAAGCCCCAGCACCTCGTCTCGCTTGTACCCTGTCAGGTCTCCCCCCGCCCCTTCCTTCCCCCGCGTGCACGCATTCCTTCAGGTGAGAGGGAGAGAGTGAGAGAAGAGAGAGGGAGGGAGAGAGGGAGAGAGGGAGAGAGAGAGGGAGGGAGAGAGGGAGAGAGAGAGTGAGAGAGAGAGAGAGGGAGAGAGAGAGAGAGAAGAGAGAAGACAAGAGAGACCCCCACGCACCAGTTGCGCCCCAGCACCTCCTCTCGCTTGTACTCTTTCAGGTCGAGGAACGCGTCAGACGCAAACACGGCCAGAGCACACGCACTACACACACGCCCCCCGCCCCCCGCCCCCCTCTCGCCCACACGCCCCACAAGGACTCTACGAGCACCCCAACGCACCAGTTGCGCCCCTGCACCTCCTCTCGCTCGTACTCTGTCAAGTCGAGGAGCGCGTCGGACGCAAACACGGCCAGAGCGCACGCACTACACACGCACCCCGCACCCCTCTCGCCCACACGCCCCACAAGGACCCTACGAGCACCCCAACGCACCAGTTGCGCCCCAGTGCCTCCTCTCGGTTGTACTATGTCAGGTCAAGGAATGTGTCAAGACGCAAACATGGCCAGAGCGCACGCGCCACACCACACCCAGCGCAAGGCCAGTAGCCAGCTATAGGAGGCCACTCCCAGCCACCCACCAGTTTCGCCCAAGCACATCCTTTCGCTTGTCCTCAGTCAGGCCTCACCCCGCCCCTTACTCCCCCCGCGTACACGCGTCCCCAGGGGAGAGGGAGAGAGTGAGAGAAGAGAGAAGAGAGAAGACAGAGAGGCTCCCCAACGCACCAGTTGCGCCCCAGCACCTCCTCTCGCTTGTACTCTGTCAGGTCGAGGAACGCGTCGGACGCAAACACGATTGGGCAGTCGGGCAGCGTGGGGTCGCAGATCACAAAGTTCTGCTGAATGCGCTCGACGGTCGTCGCGAGGTCGAGCGCGACACGTGGGAACTGCTTCGCCGGCTTGCCCGTGCCGCCGGGCCGGCCCTTGGCCGGCGCGTTGACCTCGCCCTCGACCGTGTCGTTCACCTGCGGAGCAGCGGTGCAGTCCTTGTCAGTAGAGGGTCAGTGCTATCGAGGGGACTGCTTTGCTGGCTTGCCCGTCTGGTGGCTACCGCCCCTCACAAGTTATTGTTAGGGTCAGAACTGGACTTGGGTCTAGGCGGTGGTACTAGGACTAGAAGGTGTTCTTTGCTGGAAAGCCGATGTAACTGTAACTGTGTGTGGGTGGGTGTGTGGGGGGCTGCCCGTCTGGACGGCACACCGACCTCTCGACCTCGCGACCTCTGACGGCAACATCGAACATCTCCACCCTCCACACGGCCTCGTCCACCGTCATCCTGACCACTTTTTCGCGCAGCTGCGCCACACGCCTCTCCCTCCCTCCCTCTGCCCCCCACCCTCCCTCTGCCCCCCCCACCCCTCCTGCCACCCCCACCCTCCCTCCGCCCCCCCACCCTCCGCCCCCCACCCTCCCTCTGCCTCCATCATCAACACACGCACGCACACACCTCATCCACAATCTTCTTGGCCACGTTTTCGCGAAGGCGCGCGTCGTAGCGCACGAGCACCGGCACGCCGCCGCTGTCCTCGGTCGCCTTGCCCTCAGTCTTGGACGTGACGTCGACCTGCGTGTGTGTGTGTGTGTGTGTGTGAGTGCATGTGCGTGTGTGCATATGTGTGTGAGTGTGTGTGTCTGTGTGTGTGCGTGTGTGTGTGCATTTGTGCGTGAGTGCATGTGTGTGTGCACGCACACGCGTGCACAAGCACACGCCCTTACCCTGCCACTCCATCGCCCCTACCCCCACGCAGCGACGCACACAACAGCTAGACAGAACGCACTTGAGCGCCGGCGAACTTGGACAGCTGCCCGTCGGGCGTCAAACCCCCACCAGCTGTCACCTGCTCCTTCCCCACCCAGTGACACAGCTGGACGTGCCCCTCCCCCCCCCTCCCCCATGCCGTCCCCAGCTCCTTCCCCACGCATCTGACACAGCTCGACACACCTGCACGCCGACGCACGCGGACAGCTGCCCGTCGGGCGTCAACCCCTCCCCTCCCCCACACACACATGCCGTCTCTCCCCTACCCGCCCCCTCGCTCCCCTGCTCCTTCCCCACGCATCGACACAGAGCTCGGCGCACCTGCACGCCGACGTACTTGGACAGCTGCCCGTCTGGCGTCAACCCCCCACCCCCTAACCCGTGCCGTCTCTCCCCTATCCGCCCCCTCCCTCCCCTGCTCCTTCCCCACGCATCGACACAGAGCTCGGCGCACCTGCACACCGACAAACTTAGACAGCTGCCCGTCGGGCGTCTACCTCCCACCCCCCACCCCCAACCCCGAGCCGTCTCTCCCCCACACGCAGCCCCCCTCCCCTGCTCCTTCCCCACTCAGCGATGAACCTGCATACCGACAAACTTGGACAGCTGCCCGTCGGGCGTCAACCTCCCACCCCCCACCCCATGCCGTCTCTCCCCGACCCGCCCCCTCCCCTGTTCCTTCTTCCCACGCATCGACACACAGCTCGGCGCACCTGCACGCCGACGTACTTGGACAGCTGCCCGTCGGGCGTCTTGATCGGCGTCATCGTGAGCAGGTTCCAGAACGGCGTGCCGTCCTTGCGGTAGTTGAGCAGCCGCACCGACACCGCCTCCTGCTTCTTGATCGCGTCGCGCAGCTTCTGAACCTCCTTCGGATCGGTGCCCTCGCCCTGAAGGAACCGGCTGCGGGCGCGTGCGGTGGGTGGCGCGGGGGTCGGGGTGTGGCGCGGCGCGGCCAGGTCAGGCATGGGGGGCACACGGTGGGCACACGTGGCACGTGTCCACATGGTGAGAGAGAGGGTGTGTGTGTGTGTGTGTGTTGTGTGCGTGTGTTGTGTGCTGTGTGTGAAGAGGCAGGGTTACGCAGGAGGCCATGTGGCCATCTCCATGCCGGCGTACACGGGGCGGCACACGTGAAGGGGGGGGGGGATCAGAGCCCCATGCCGTGCCCAACAGAGGCATGCGAGCCATGCAGGCATGCAAAGGCATGCAAGGGGGCGGGCGCAGATGCCTGGGGGGGCATGCACGCCAGGTGGCGCCCGCCAAGGACAGGAGTCACCTGCCACGGCACACACACGCACCAGTTGTGTCCCAGCACCTCGTCAGGCCCGTAGCCCGTCATCTGGTAGAAGCTGCGCGCGTGCGGGTGGGTGGACATCATCAACAACAGTGCATGGTGCGCACATCCATGCGTTCCGCCACTCGCCAACAGTCTACGTTCGCCCTCCGCGCACGCCCCCCGTGCCCCCATGGACTCGGGATCACCCCCTCCTCCGTTGTCCTCACCCCTCGCTGGCAAACACCAGGGGCATGTCAGGCAGCGTGGCGTCCGCCACCACGAAGGTGTGCCTTAGGCCAGCCAGGACCTTGGTCAGCTGGCCAGCCGCCGCGGGTACCTGCATCAAATGGCAGTGGCGTCGTGAGGAGGCCTGATGCCGGCGTGCTGACGTCGAGGGTGGGGTCGACTCGAGTTGCATGTGCAACGAACACGCCCTCACCACAAGGCCAGCCATCATGGTGCCTGATGCCGCGTGCGCCGGATGCGGACACACGCGCGTGCTCCTTGCGCCGGAGAGGGCTGCTGCTGTGATGGCGCTTGTGATGCCCTGCAGAGTGGTCAGGGGCCTCTCGAGGCCTCAAGGAAACAGCAGTGACGGCGAACAAAGCGGTGTGCTGCAGCCCCTCGTCGGCTTCCCTGGGAGATGTGCGGGTGGGTCCAGCAATCCACGTCGTCAAGGTGTGACCAGATTACACTCCTCCTGACGACTTCTTGGGCTCCTGAGTACTTATTGATACTGCCTGGCAGGCATAAGCAGGTGCGGGGACGCCCCCAATAGGCCTCCAGGGATGGCCTACTGCCAAGTGTGTGAAACACACGTGTGCATGCTGTGTCCCCAAGCACTACAACACCACATGCGCATGCAGGCAAGCCACAGTACCCAGTTACACGTGTGTCCATGCGTGCTCTACTCCCCACCTCCACATGCAGGCACACACGCAGGCACGCACGCACGCGCCGTGCCCGTTGTGACTCCATGCCCCATGCACACACGCGCGCAGGCACACACACACACACACACGGCCCATCGCGGCTCGTCTGCCTGCCTCAACGATGGCGCCCCAGCCGCCGGCGCCCCAGCCGCCGGCAACCTGGCCGCCGGCGCTGTCGTTCGTGAACCTGGATGAGACGGAGGACCTGGCGCGGCGAGTGCTGCCCAAGATGGTGTGTGGGGGGGGGGGTAGGGGGGCAGGACCGCGGCCTCTCTGCAGGACATGCTTACGCGACGCAACTCTCCATTGGGGGCTTTTGTCAAGGGGAGGGGGAGGGATGGTGCTGAGGCACTCAGGGCCGTGTGGGACCCCGGGGGTGGCGGAGGATTTGAGGTGAGGATGAGTTAGTAGGGGCGTGCCGCCTCAGTGTTTGTCGAGTGTGGACGGGATGGGCTTGCGTGCCTATGGCTGGCTTTCAGAACGTGTGGGGAAGTAGTTCTTTGCGATTCGTCACAACGGGGGACTGTGCTGGGGGGCTGTGTGTCATCGCCTTGCTGGCTGTAGCCTTTTCGGGTCTGGTGTTTTGTGACTCAGGGTCGAGGCGCTCTCGTTGTGTTACGCTTTCGACGCCGCCGCCGTAGGCCCACATCTTCCCCACATCTCGCACGCCCACATCTCGCACGCCCACATCTCGCACGCCCACATCTTCCC
>VFSX01000003.1:367500-387500 GCA_016618255.1 Chlamydomonas sp. UWO 241 | reverse complement strand
CCAGGTTAGTTGGTTGGCAGTTGGCAGTTTGTTTTGGATGGCAGTTGGCAGTTTGCAATTGGCAAATGGCAGTAAGAAGTTAGCAGTTGGTTTTGGATAGCAATTGTCAGATGGCAGTTTGCAGTTTGCGGTTGGTTTCGGATAGAAGTTGGCAGTTGGCAGATGGCAGTTGGCAGATGGCAGATGGCTTTTTCCAGTTGGCAGTTGGTTTCAGATTGCAGTTGGCAGTTGGCAGTTGGTTTTGGATATCGGTTGTCAGGTGGCAGCTCGCAGTTGGCAGTTGGTTTCGGAAGCAGTTGTCAGGTGGCAGCTCGCAGTTGGCAGTTGGTTTCGGATGGCAGTTGGCAGTTGGCAGATGGCAGTTGGCAGATGGCAGGTAGCAGATGGTTTCGGATAGCAGTTGTCAGTTGTCAGTTTGCAGTTGGTTGAGGCGCTCGCGCTCGCCAGTGATTTCCTGTTCAGGGTCTTCACTTGAATTTCTGGAACCATTCCACTTGAAATCCGGCTCCATGGCTCCAAAATCCGGCTGCACACGCCGACAAGGATATCACTCACGCTCGCGCTGCGGCCAGTGTGTGGGAGTGGAGATGGTTGTCGGGCAGTTGGTTTTGGGTGTGCGTGACGATGATGCGCGTGCGTGCACACACACACACACACACACACACACACACGCAGGCACAGGCACAGGCACACACACACATGCACACACATGCACACATGCACACACACGCACACACAGCTGCACGCAATCAGGAACTGCGTGGGTGCGGGCCGCAGAGGCGCTCGGATATATGCATACACACACACACACACACGCGCACATACACACAGACAGAGAGACACAAACAAACACACACACACACACACACACACACACACGCGCGCACACACATACACACAGAGAGAGAGAGAGAGACAAACAACTACTCACACACACACACACACACTCACAAATGCACACACACGCAGCTGTATGTGCTCAGGAACCGCGATGTTTTGGCCGCGTGGGTGCGGGCCGCAGAGGCGCTTGGTTACATACACACACATCTTCGTTTCTGAGCGAAGACAGGCAACAATGGCCAAGCTATACGATACGCCATTAAAGGCGTCCAACAAGACTGTAAAGTCGACCCCCACACACACATACACGCGCGCGTGCGCACACACACACAGAGAGAGGGAGAGAGAGAGACATGCAAACACACACGCACGCACACGCAGTTATACGTAATCAGGAACCGCGATGTGGTGGCCGCGTGGGTGCGCGCCGCAGAGGCGCTCGGATACATAAACACACATACACACACACACACACACACACACACACAGAGAGAGAGAGAGAGAGAGAGGGAGAGAGAGAGGGAGAGAGGGAGAGAGGGAGAGGGGGAGAGAGAGGGGGAGAGAGAGAGAGAGAGAGAGAGGGAGAGAGACACACAAACACGCACACACGCACACGCAGCTGTACGTAATCAGGAACCGCGATGTGGTGGCCGCGTGGGTGCGCGCCGCAGAGGCGCTCGGACACATACAGACAGACGCGCTCACACACGCACACACATACACACACACACACACACACACACACACACAAAACATACACACACACGAAACACAAAACATACACGAAACACACGAAACACGCACACGAAACACACACACAAAACACACACACAAAACACACACACACACACACAAAACATACACAAAACTTCAAGTGGTGTCACAAAATCATCGGGAGCTCCCGCTCCGACGCCGCCAATGGCGGACCAACTGGGCTGACAGGGTGCTGCTGCAGCGTGAGCGACTCTGGGTTTGGGGAACTCGGCTCTGTCGCCGATTTGCCCTGATTCAGAGCGCTAGAGGCTGTTTGAGACACGGCGTCATAAGGCAGGCAGCTGCGAGGCATGCGGGGACGGAGGGCAGGCTGCTGGCAGAAGTCGGCGCCGCCATCGTCGGTACCCCCATGCAGCCTCGGGCACCGGCACGGGGCAGAGACTGCAGCTACGCTACAGCCAGGGCACCGGCTATGGGCATCGGCTATTGATTGACATCGGCTAAGGCTTCGGCTACGGCCAGGGACACCCTGCATCTGCACTCACATCGCATTGGCTACACGTCCGCCCTCTGGGCATCTGCATCTGCATCGGCCACGGCTACGGCCACGGCTACTGACATCGGCTGCGGCGACGGCTTCGGCCTACGGACTGCAGCTACGGCACGAATCGCGGGGCACTTCAGTGACCTGCATGGAGGGTCTCCATGCAGGACGAATCTTACTTGCATGAGACACATGACGACAGAGATACACTGGCAGCAAGAGCCCTCGCAGCGCAAGCGCCATGCTGGCGGCATGTTGGGCGTGCGCCACGTGATGAACGGAGGAGGAGGAGGGTGGCCAGGCTGGCTGCCCGAACTGAGACGCATGGCGCGACCAGATGTACTAGAGCTCGTGGTATGGACACAGTCAATGTGTATCCACTCAGTGGACAAGTGTGGGTGATAGTATCTGCCTGCCTCAGGGATTGAGTGCGCAAGCACAAGTCTAATACGCCATTTAAGGCGTCCAACAAGACTGTAAAATCGACCACACACACACACACACGCATACGCAGCTGTACGTAATCAGGAACCGCGATGTGGTGGCCGCGTGGGTGCGCGCCGCCGAGGTGCTCGGTTTCAAGGCGCTCGTGGTGACGGTTGACGCGCCGCGGCTCGGAAAGCGAGAGGACGACGAGCGAAACAGGTGGGTGTGTTTTAAAGTTCAGGGTGCAGGGTTCCAGGATTTGGTGAGGGTTTAGGCTGCACGGCGCTCGTGGTGACGGTTGACGCGCCACGACTGGGAAAGCGAGAGGACGACGAGCGAAACAGGTGCGAGTTCAGGGTTAAGGGTTGAGGGTTTTAAGGTTGGTTAGGGGTTAGGCTGCACGGTGCTCGTGGTGACGGTTGACGCGCCGTGGCACAAGCGTTTGCTGCCGCTGCGGTAAGGGACCTGGGGGTGCGCCCACGCTCTTTACAGAGTGGGGGTCCCTTACCACCAACAGCCAACCATCTCATTAAGGTGCTTGGGCCATACGCGTCGAGCACAGTCTTATACGCCTTTTGAGGTGTTCCCTGTAACATCCATCATTAGCAAACACAGTGCCCAAATCCCCAGATTTCCCAAAGCAAGCCATGTGAGCTGTGCTGATCCGTTGCATGCGTGGGGCAGCTCATTGGAAAGCTGAGTGTCTCCGTCCCCTCTGTCTGCTGCTACCCGGCGGTTTTTGGGGGGAGGGGGGGACGTGTAACACAAAATCTAAACCCGACAGAGAGACAGAGAGACAAGTCAAGGCCGAGGCCCGAGCATGGGACAAAGTGACGGAGAGGACAGGGGGGCAAAGCAGACTAGTCACAGCGGCGGTGACTTTGAGCAGTTCAAAACCGTCGTGAAACCTGGGGTTGGGAGTAGGGTATAGTGGGGTGCTGCGGGGGCCCGCCTCGCACACACGCGAGCGCCGCCACGGCACACAAGCGAGGTCGATTTTACAGTCCGTCGGACGCCTTGGATGGCACATTAATGCCTCTCATTAGAGGCTCTGGGAAAGCGTCCGGCAGCTTTCAAAATTACACTCCTCCTAGCATGCCATCTGTCATCGTGATTGTTGTGCACGCGGTGCGTGCCTCGAGGCAGGCTATAAGGGCGGCAGCCATCCCGTGCGCCTGCTGGCCTGTGGCTGTTGACTGGCTGTTGACTGGCTGTTGACTGGCTGTTGACAGGCTGTTGACTGGTTGTTGACTGGCTGTTGACTGGCTGTTGACTGGCTGTTGACTGGCTGTTGACGAACTGTTGACTGGCGGTTGACTGGCGGTTGACTGGCGGTTGACTGGCGGTTGACTGGCTGTTGACTAACTGTTGACTGGCTGTTGACTGGCTATTGACTGACTGTTGACTGGCTGTTGACTGGCTGTTGACTGGCTGTTGACTAACTGTTGACTGGCTGTTGACTGGCTGTTGACTGACCGTTGACTGGCTGTTGACTGGCTGTTGACTAACTGTTGACTGGCGGTTGACTGGCGGTTGACTGGCGGTTGACTGGCGGTTGACTGGCGGTTGACTGACTGTTGACTGGCTGTTGACTGGCTGTTGACTGGCTGTTGACTGGCTGTTGACTAACTGTTGAATGGCTGTTGACGCGCCGCACAAAGCGCGAGGACGACGACGCCCCCCCCCGCCCCTCCCCCCGCACACCCCACACCACACACGCAACCACAACCGGCGACCTGCCCTTCGACCCCGACCCCAACTCCGACTCGCGCACCCACCCTGAATGCGCGCCACTGCCACCGCGCAGGTTCTCCCTGCCTCCAAACGTGGAGCTCAAGATCCTGGAACGACTACGCGAGACGCAGCGCGCCGCGGCCGCGCCGCCGACGCCGCTGGCCTCGTTGGCCCAGCCCCCGCTGGCCCCGTCCAGCCCCCGCTGGGGCCGACCAGCCCCCGCTGGCCCCGCCGCAAGCCCCTTCGCTAACGGTGTGTGTGTGTGTATTTGTGTGTGCGTGTGTGTGGCCCCGCCGCTGACAAACAAACAATCACACACACTCACACACACACCACCACCACCGCCACCACCACCACCACCAGGGGGGAGCGGCGGGGCTCCGCGCGCCAGGGCGGGGGCAGAGGCACCCTCAAGCACACACACACACGCACACGCACATGCACACGCGCACACGCGCACGCACACGAACATGCACACGCACGCACATGCACACGCACACGCACAAACACACACGCAAACGATCACACACACACACACACACACACACACACACACAATCACAACACCACCACCACCGCCACCACCACCACCACCAGCTGGGCGCGGCGGGAACCCGCGCGAGCTGGCTGACGCGCGCGACAACGCGGAGGGGAGCGGCCTGCTCAAGCTCTTTGCGTGCGAGGTCGATGACTCGCTCACGTAAGGAGGGGGGCCAGAGGGGGGGTGCATTCTTATATCCTAGATGGCAGGCTGCTGGCAGGCTGCTTGGGGTTGGAATTTTGTTTGAACCACCCCCGATACTAGTTTCTGAAGACGCAAAAAAAACGAAGGCCTGCTCAAGCTCTTTGCGTGCGAGTTGATGACTCACTAGCATTAAGGAGGGGAGGGAGGGGGGGGGCAGAAGGGGGGGGGGGTGCACTGTTATTCCTAAACGGGGTTTAGAGTCGTGTCTTAACCACCCCTTGATAAGCTAGACTTCGGTCTAGGCGGTGGTACTAGGACGAGAAGGTAGTCTTCGCTGGAAATCCGATGTTACTGTTGCTGGAAATGTTACTTGATAAGCAAGTTAGCGTGACTTGCAATAGGCCCCTCAAAAGCTGTCTGGTTTGGTCTTCAGGGTGTACTAGTCAGGCCCTTCAAACACACGAGGCCTGCTCAAGCTCTTTGCCCGCACACACGCACGCACACACGATGCACACGCACACGACTCGCTCTCATAAGGAGGGGGAGGGGAGGGGAGGGAGGGAGGGCAGGGAGGGCAGAGGGGAAGGTGGGGGGGGGGAGGGGAGGGAGGGAAGGGAGAGGGGAGGGGAGGGGAGGGTGGGAGGAAGGGAGGGAGGAAGGGAGGCGGGTTGCATTCCATTCCAGATCGTTACATATATCGCAGCAATATCAGGGTGGGACAGGGAGAGACACACACACACGCTCGCACACACACATGTGCACACGCAGCTGGGACCTCGTGCCGTGGCTGTGCACCATCACCAAGCTGACACACACACACACACACACACGCACACACGCGCGCACACACACACACGCAGCTGGGACCTCGTGCCATGGCTGCGCGCCATCACCAAACTGCCCATCCTCGTCAAGGGGCTGCTGCCCCCCCCCCCCTCCGCACACACACGCACACACGCGCGCGCACACACACACACACGCAGCTGGGACCTCATGCCGTGGCTGCGCACCATCACCAAGCTGCACATCCTCGTCAACGGACTGCTGCCCCACCCCCACCCCCCACCCCGCACACACACACACACACACACACACACACGCGCACACACACACATGCACACACACGCAGCTGGGACCTCGTGCCGTGGCTGCGCACCACCACCAAGCTGCCCATCCTCATCAAAGGACTGCCCCCCCCCCCCGCACACACACACACACACACACGCACACACGCAGCTGGGACCTCGTTACTTGGCTGCGCACCATCACCAAGCTGCCTGTCCTCGTGAGATGACTGCTGCCCCACCACCACCACCACACACGCACACACACACACACACGCGCGTACACACGCACACACACACACACATGCAGCTGGGACCTCGTGCCGTGGCTGCGCAGCATCACCAAGCTGCCCATCCTCGTCAAAGGACTGCTGTCCCCGCACGACGCGACGCTCGCACTTCAGGCGGGCGTCGACGGCATAATCGTGTCCAATCACGGGGGGCGCCAGGTGTGTGGGTGTGTAATAATGTGTGCATCCTTCTCCCTCCCTCCCTCGCTCTCACCCAGCTCCCCCCTTCCTCCCCTGCCCCAACGTACCCCTCAACTTGCCCCCCTTCCACACACACACACACAGCTGGACTACTCCCCCTCGGCGCTTGAGGCCCTACCCACCATCGTCACCGTTTTGTATCGCTGTGTGACAATACCCCCCTCCCTCTTTGCCTCACCTAGCCCCCCACCACCACCCACTTTACCCCCCTTCCACACATACACGCACACACACAAATACACACAGCTGGACTACTCCCCCTCAGCGCTCGAGGCCCTCCCTGCCATCGTCGCCGTCGTGCGTGGCCGCGTGCCTATCATCGTTGACGGCGGATTCCGGAGGGGTACAGACGTGCTGAAGGTGTGTGTGTGTGTGTGCATGTGTGTGTGCATGTGTGCATGTGTGTGCGTGCATGCATGCATGTGTGTGTGCGCGCCATGGTTTCAACCAGGATTTCAAATTCAATTCCCCAATTCAAAATTCAAACGCATGGTTTGCGCCACGCGTGCACACTGTCATTCCTGTGGCTGGCAATCGCGCTTGCCGCAAGCACCGTGATGCTCAGTGATTTCCTCTTCGGCGTTTGGAGCCGGATTCGGGAGCCTTGGAGCCGGATTTCCAGTCAAATGGCTCCAGAAAATTAATTAAAAAAATCATGATAAGGAAATCACTGGTGATGATCCCATCTGCTGCCTGGCCAGATGGAACGCCCCTAGACCCTGAACCCTAAACCCTAAACCCTGAGCCCAGAACCCTGAACCCTAAACCCTGAACCCAGAACCCTGAACCCTGATCCCTCAACCCTTGATCAACCGCAGGCAATCGCGCTCGGTGCGAGTGCCGTGATGCTCGGACGCTCCCCCTGTCCAATCTCCTGCATGGCCAGATGAAACGCCCCTAGACCCTGAACCCTAACTTAACCCTAAATTCTTGATCAACCGCAGGCAATCGCGCTCGGTGCGAGCGCTGTGATGCTAGGACGCCCCGTGATGTATGGCCTGGCGCTGGGGGGGGAGGCGGGCGTCGCGCGCGTGCTGAGGCTGCTGAGGGACGAGGTGTGTGTGTGTCCGTGTGTGTGTGTGGGGGGGGGGGGCTGGAGGGGGGCGGGCGTCGCGCGCGTGCACCGGCTGCTGAGGGATGAGGTGGGGTGGGTGGGTGGTGTGCCAGTGGGTGGGTGGGGGCGGGCGTCGCGCGGTGCTGTGGCTGCTGAGGGGCGAGGGGTGGGTGGGGGTGGGGGTGGGTGGTGCGGGGGGGGGGGGGCTGGGAAGGGAGGGGAGGCGGGCGCCGCCAGAAATCACTGTGAGCAGCCCATCCCGTCCCATGTGAGGGTGGCGCTATTTCTGGGGCCGGCTCTAGGGTCGCCCCCCCCCTTCCTCCTCTGATTCTTGCCCAGGCCTCGGGGATCCCCCCGCAAGCCGTGCACCGCTCGAGGCAGGATTTCCAGTGTCCCAGATAACCACCCCACACTTGGTGGGAGAGGGCGTGGAGGGGTGCGTTGGAAAGCTCTCGCCGAGAGCAGCACAGCGGCACGCGTTGCGTGGACACCCGCTATGTATTGCGCCTAGTCAAAGCGGTCAAAGTTGCTTGAGCCGGGAAAAAAGTTATCATTAAAATCCTTCCCAGGGACCATTGGTCCTGAGACAATTGCTGTTTCTCTGCTGAGAACTGGCCTGGCTCAGCCTGTAACACACGTCACCTCTGATAGGCTCATCCGATGCAACAGCATCGTCTTCACGCGTGGCTCCTGTGCATCGCACGCACGTGGCTGCGACACCTGTGACTCCACCTAAACCCTAAACCCTAAGCCCTAAACCTGTGACTGGCCTGGCTCGGCCTGTCAACAACTGCCCTTACATCAGGTCAAGGCCAAGGTACACCTAATCGCACCGTCATCCACCACCCCGATCCCAGGTCGCGACCGCGATGGCGCTGGCGGGCTGCACGTCGCTGCGCGACGTGACGCCCGCGCTGCTGGTGCTGCCGCCTGGGGGCGTGGGGGGCGTGAGTGCGTGCGCGGGCTGCAGGCGCGGCGGCGTGGGGGCGCTGGGGTGGTGGGCTGCCCTACTCCTGGCGGCGAGCGGCGGCGCGTGTGTCGGCGTGTGGTGGGCCGGGAGTGGCTCAGGGGAAGGGCGTGAGGACGGAGGAGGGGCGGTGGCGTGATACGTTTAGCCGCACTGCGTGTGACCTGACCTTCAGGCTGGTATCAGTTGATCAGTTGGTATTAGTTGATCAGGAACGCGCGTGTGTGTGTGTGTGTGTGCGCACGTGCATGCGCGTGTGGCACATGGCCTCTTGTGTGTCGACGGTGTGGGCGAAACCCCATCGTTTGTCTCCACCTGAACACAGAGATCTCCGACAGAAAGCCCAGGCTCCAGCGTGTCACGCCACGCGCACATCCTACCCCTACTACCGTGACTGGACACTCAAAAAATAGCACGCCCTCAAGATACCTGCTTATTTGTCATCCCAGAAGCTTGAGTAGTGAGCCCGCAGTCCCCGGCTCTAGCACTTGTGAGGAGCAGGCCTCGCACAACAGGGGGTGACAAATAGTCGTCATGCTCCGTCGCGTTGCTGGCCCCTCCCTCCACGCCGAACCGCGAGCGTTTGCGTTGCCCTCAATTGGAAAAGTGCTATCCCAGCAACAACGGAGCGTGCCGCGTGCCCGTGCCGCTTTGGCATGCCCGTATGCGGGCGCTGCCGCGGGCATGTGCCGGAGACAGCGTGGAGGCAGCTTGGCCTCCAGCAGCGCAGGTCCTCTGAGCGTGGAGAGCGTCCCAGCAGCTCCCCTGGGGAGGCTTCTGCTGTGCTGTGTCGATGACGACGAGGTATGTTTGATGGGCGCCTGCCATGCATGTGTCTAGTCACCCGCCCGCCCCCTCCCATGCACCGCCCTGGGCGTGCACCACCATGCATGGCCATTCCTTGAGAATATGCAGCCATGCGTGCGGGCGTGAAGCTGATGTATGTGCATACGCACGCACACACACACACACACATGCACACACGTGCACTCCCCCGCGCAGCTCTCGTGGGATGCCGTCAGGTTCACGCTGCGGGACCTCTACCGCCCCGGCGACTGCATCCACCTGCTTCATGTCATTCCTCACGACAGCATGACGATGCCGCTGCCACTCTCGGGAATGGGCTCGTCCGCAATGTGCTTCGGAAACGACCCCACATCGTCGCTCGACATGGAGGTGCGCGTGTGTGCGTGTGTGTGTGTGTGTGTGTGTGTGTGTGCGTGCGTGCGTCTCATACAGGTTGATTATTTTCCCTTGACACGGCACCGCACCACCTCGGCTCACTCACATTGGACGGCCGAGACAGGGTGCACAGTGTGCGTGCGACTGCATGACGCTGCTGCCCACACGCACGGCCGATACATGCATGCCTCATCCCTTCCCCCACCATCACCATCCCTCCCCGCACAGGACGAGCTGGTGGCGCACGCGCACGCGTTCATGCGCGACGCGTTCGCGGAGCTCGCGCTCGAGAGCCAGGTGGGGCACTGCTGCGATGTGATGTGCTGTGGTGTGCTTGCGCCGTGGCCGTTTCTCACCCCACGCACACGACGGGGGTGGCTGTGCTGTGGTGTGCGCTTGCGCTTGGGCCGTCTCTCACCCGCCCACTCGACGGCGGCTGTGCTGTGCTGTGGTGTGCGCTTGCGCTTGGGCCGTCTCACCCGCCAACTCGACACGACGAAGGCGGCTGTGCTGTGCTGTGGTGTGCGCTTGCGCCTTGGCCGTCTCACCCACCCACTCGACAACGGCTGTGCTGTTCTGTCGTGTGGGCTTGCGCTTAGCTGGCTATCACCCACCCACAAGACGAGGGCGACTGATGTGATGTGCGCATGGGCGTGGCTTGGCGCTTGCGCTCGGGCCGTTACTCACCCGCCCACCCGGAAGCCCCTCGCGCTCTCTTGCGGGGCTGCTTCTGCTGGCCCCACATCCAGTGCCAATCGAGCAGTGCAACACCCCACACCGCGCTCACACCCACAACCCACTCGCACCCGCAGGCGCGCTGCGAGGTCGAGGTCGTGCGCGGCGCGTGCCGGCGCACGGTCGGCGAGCAGATCGTGGCCGCCGCCGACCGGCTCGCGGCCGCGCTGATCGTCGTGCCAGAGAAGCGCACGCGCAACTTGATGGAGCAGCTGCTCGGGGGCGATTACGCGTGCTTCGGGGAGGTGTGTGTGTGGCTGTGTGCGTTTGTGTGTGCGTGTGTGTTTGTGCGTGCATGGCAGGCAGCGCACACACCCAACGCCACCCAACCAACCACCCCACCCCACCCACTCACCCCAGTACGTCCTCAACAACTCTACACGCCCGACAGTGGTGTACCAGCCCTCGTCATGAGAGGGCTGCTCTCTGAGCGACAGCCCGACGGTGGTGTACTTGCCCTCGGCATGAGAGGGCTGCTCTCTGCAGCGACACGAGTCGTGTTGCTTGCCCGAACCTTCGGCATGAGAGGGCTGCTCTCCGCAGCGACAGCCTGCTGGTGGTGTACCAGCCCTCGGCATGAGAGGGCTGCTCTCCGCAGTGACAGGAGTCGTGTTGCTTGCCCGAGCCTTCGCCATGAGAGGGCCGCTCTCCGCAGCGACAGCCCGACGGTGGTGAACTTGCCCTCGGCATGAGAGGGCCGCTCTCTGCAGCGGCACGAGTCGTGTTGCTTGCCCGAGCCCACCGGCAGTTACGACGAGGCCTGCCGACTGGTGTGGGCGCGCTGGCGAGACCGGCAGACACACCAGCATGCCCGAGTGTGTACTTTTACGAGAGCGAGTGCCGGCGCCGCACTTGCGCCGACGCGCTTCGAAAAAGTGTTGGCCTATTTTTTGTTGCGCAGATGATATTTGAGGAAGCGATACGTTTCTGAGAGTGCGAGAGAGTTGAGCGGTTCACCGGCGGTTCACCAGTTTTCCTTTCTGCTCAAGTGACCCATTTTGTTGTTAGAACCCAAGTTGTTGAACACCACATCTTGAAAACCATACAGGCATCGAGACTAGGTTCTGATAAGAAGAGGTACAATGCGCATTGCGTCGTCGCCGAAGACTGAACTCACCGGCAGCGCGTTCGCAGACTGAACACACCCGTGCAGCCCTCGCAAAGTGTTCTGAAGGGGCGCCGATTGAAAGTCTGCTGAGCCTGCAGAGCCTCAACGTGGGCGTTTGCACAACGCTGGCTTATCTGGCGCCCCTTGGAGGCCCGTGCTTTGCAAGTGCTGAGCCTTCAGAAACTCATAGTGAACAACGGCTACGAGGACAAAGTGGCGCCCCTTGAGAATCGCGTCGACTGCGGGTCACTGTGGGTCACTGCAGAGCTTCCCGTCGTGAATGGCGTGCTGCGAGCGCGGCGTGTATTGGGTGTATTGGGCTGAAAGCGGCCACCGTGCAAACGAGTGGTGCCGCACATGCGCACCCCAGCACCCTATGAACCCCCCCAACCGACCGTGCCAAGAGGACTGATTGCGCTTGCAACTTTCACCGTGTAGCAACTGAGTAGGTAAAAGGAACTAGTTGTACCAGTAGCACTCTGACAGTACAATTATACAGTACATACGAGTAAGGCGAGTAATATGTGACACACCGACTCGCATGTAGTCTGTTGGACTTCCGTACGTGCGCCCGAGGGGTTCCCTCCTCTCTATTGTTGCGGCCACAGGCCCGTATCTCGATGCACACTAACACTAGTCCCGTCCAGCTCGATTGTGTTTCTATGTTCCAGTGTGCTGCCTTGGCTGCACACCTCCATCCCAGCACCTCCATGCCACCCGTTTGTTTGTTGCGCGTACCCGGATGACGCTCGCCCTTCCACCACACACCCCTCGAGCTGCGTTCCAGCACCCACACAGATATTCCTGCACATTGTACTACAGTTGGCCCTGCTTGATTACCCACTTTCATCACACTTCCCACACAGTGTGACTTGGGAAGTCGCGAGAGACAAGCTGCTCTAGAAGGCCGATCCAGACGCGTATATTATATTGCATCAAACACCCAACACCCACCTCTGTCATTTTCTTGTCGCTTGCACAGCCTGCAACAGGTCCGCTAGATCGGAGCGATGGAAGCCGAAGCAGGTAGAGCGGCCCCCTCTGCCTGCCTCAATTGCACACAGCCTCTTATACTGGCGAACACCGCGGTGTCGGGGCCTGCGATGCCCTGCGCTCTGCTATTATTTGTTCAGTGCCGAAATGCTCCCCGCCCCCCTCCCCGCAGCTGCCGCGCCTCCAGCCGATGGCGCCGTCAACATTGAGGAGGTTATCACGCTCACGGTGGGTGCATCTTGTAGTTGCCTTGTGTTGGCTTGCGCTCGCTGGCTGCGCACCTGGTTGATATCTATGGATCTCGGCTGTGTCACTGCAGGAGGACGGCGGCGTGACCAAGAGGATCCTTGTGGTGGGATCCAGCGAGGAAGAAGGCCCAGAGAAGGGCGACGAGACGTATGGTGAGGCATGTGCTCATGCAGGACACACGCCCATGCAGCATGCATGCGAGCTCCAATGTATGCCCCATGTGTGCCCCTTGCGTGATCCTAGGCTGTGTGCTTCGGAGGCACTCAGGGGTCCCACAGAGGGGGGATGGAGGGGCTGCAACTCCTGTCCTCCCATGCTCATGCACTGTTCGAGACGACCCTCTATTCGAGTCGGCACCTAGTGATGATGATGATGATGGATATTACAGTCTGTGTGACACCAGTAATGATGTATAAGACCGGTGTCGGCGCTAGCGCCCGACACCTTAAATTCAGTTTCAGTGGGAAACTGGCTGGCTACCTGGTAGGGGTGAGGGTAAACCCCACACGCGCGCACGCACTGGACCTAGACAGGACACTGGGCCCCCAGATCCACCCTATACCACCCAGGTAGTGACAGCAACGCATTGTTGGTGTGCGCCTGTGTTCTACTACTAGTCCCGCCGCCGCCATTGGCTCCAGCAATCTCCTCCATGCCCGCCAGCAATCTCCTCCACGCCCGCCAGCAATCTCCTGTATGCCCGCCAGCAATCTCCTCCATGCCCGCAAGCAATCTCCTGTATGCCCGCCATCAATCTCGTCCATGCATGGGCGCCGCCATGCGATCTCCATGCGCCGCGCCGCGCTCCATGCGCGCCAGCACCCGTACCACCCGCCTCATTCCCGTTCTAGTAGGCCTGCGCTCTCACGCCGCGCTCCCCCCTCCCCACCGACCCCACCCCCGCTGCAGTGCACTACACCGGCACCCTCACCGATGGCACCAAGTTCGACTCCAGCAGGGACCGCAACCAGCCGTTTTCGTTCAAGCTCGGCGAGGGTGGGTGGCAAGGAACACGCATGTGTGTGCGTGTGGAGGGGGAGGGGGGTTTGCTATGTCGGGTGCAATCCGAGACAGGCTGTGTCGTGCCCGACGGCTTGGCAGCCACCGCATACGTGCGTGTGCGTGTGCGGGCGTGTGCGCGTTAGTGGGCGGGCGCCCATCCCAGTGCGACCCAAACCCACACACCCGGACGCCTACTGCCTGCCCGTGCGCACGCACACATCACACACACACACACACACATCACTCATGCACGTCGTGCACGCACGCACACACACACATTACGCAATGTAACGCAAACACAACACACACATACACACACGCATGCCCGACGCCTGCTGTGTGTAGGCCGTGTGATCAAGGGCTGGGACGTCGGCGTCGCGTCGATGAAGAAGGGAGAGAAGTGCGTGCTCACGTGCACGAGCGAGTACGCGTACGGCGCGACGGTGGGTGCGGCGTGTGCGTGCGTGTGTACGTGTGTGCGTGTGTGTGTGTGTGTGCGTGCACACGTGCACGAGCGAGAACGTGTACGGCGCGACGGTATGTGTGGCGTGTGTGTGTGTGTGTGTGTGTGCGCATGTGTGGCGCACCAGCAGCGGGCGTGTGTGTGTGTGTGCACACATGCATGAGCGAGTACGTGTTCGGCGGGTGTGGCGTGTGTGTGTGTGTGTGTGTGCGTGCGTGTGTGTGTGTGCATGTGTGTGTGTGTGTGTGTGTGTTTTGCATGTGACACACACACACACACACACACACGACCGCCCAGGGATTGGGCCGCCGAGGGAGTGTTTGCGTGTGACACACATGCACGCTGACACACACACGCACACGCGCAGGGCTCCCCCCCCAAGATCCCGGGAGGCGCGACGCTGCTCTTCGAGGTCGAGCTCTTGTCGTGGGACAGCCACAAGGACATTTCCGGCGACGGCGGGGTCCTCAAGGACGTTATTAGCAAGGATGCGGACGCGGGGTATGAGATGCCGGACGGGCAGGACGAGGTCACGGGTGAGTGATTGGTCAGCCCAGTTGAACTCTCTATCTCTCTCTCTCCCTCTCCCTCTTTCCCTGTCTGTCTCCCGCGTCCCTCTCTCTCTCCCCGTGTCCTCGTGTCCCCGTGTTCCCCTGTTCCCCTCTCCCCCTCTCCCCCTCTCCCCCTCTCCCCCTCTCCCTCTCCCCTCTCCCCCTCTCCGCCTCTCCCCCTCTCCCCGCTCGCCCTCTCCCCCTCTCCCCCTCCCCCCTCCCCCTCTCCCCTCCCCCTCTCCCCTCTCTCTTCTCCCCTCTCCCCCCCCTCCCCTCTCCTCTCCCCCTCCCTCTCCCTCTCCCCCTCTCCCCCCCTCCCTCTCCCTCTCCCTCTCTGACTCTCAATCACCCTCAACCGCCAGTCGTTTACAAGGTATACCTCGCCGGCTCAACCGACGTCGTCGACGAGTCTCCCGAGGGCGGCGCCAGCTTCTGCATAGCTTCCCCCGGCGCTGTCGTGCTCCCTGGCGTTGTGGCCGCCGTCAAGACGATGAAGGCGGGCGAGGTGGCGCGGCTGGCGCTGTCGCCCGCGTACGGATACGGGGACGCGGGTGGGTTTGATCACCGTAACAGTCTGTGACTGAGTTTCCCTTGAGGCCCAGAAATGCTGGACCCTTGTGTTTAACAAGCCCTAAAGGGCTGGAACATAAAGACGATGAAGGCGGGCGAGGTGGCGCGGCTGGCGCTGCCGCCCGCACACGGATACGGGGACGTGGATGAGCCTAATAGCTCTAACCCTTAGTCTGCCATGAACCCCATGAATGCTTAAAGCCCGTGTTTGACCTATAAACAAAAGGACGATGAAGGCGGGCGAGGTGGCGCGGCTGGCAGCGTCGCAAGCGTACGGATACGGAGACGCAGGTGAGCCTAATAGCCCTAGCCCTTAGTCTACCTTGAGCCCCATTTTGATGATAAAAGCCTGTGTTTAACCTTGGGACCTCCTATGTACAAACAATACGATGAAGGCAGGCGAAGTGGCGCGGCTGGCTCTGTCGCCCGCCTTTGGATACGGGCACGAGGGCGCGTTTGAACCTAGACCGCAGACCCTGATTTTACCCTGATCAGCCCCATTCACGAATGCTTACATCACATGAGCGAAACGTTGTCCTCGCGCCCGCGTGCAGATACCGGGACGCGGGTGGGTCGCCGCCCGTACCCTGAAACCCCCAAATCCTCATCCCGAAAGCCGCAACCTGTTACCCTACCAGGTAGCCAGCCAGTTTCATCCTGCGTTTTCGTTGTCTGGCGCTGGCGCCGACACAGGTCTAATACACCGTTACTGGTCTCACACAGACTGTAAGATCCATCATCATCATCATGATCATCAAACCCTTCACATAGAAGCACATCCAGCAAGACTTTAAAATCCATGATCATCCGTTTCAGTTACATCGGCTTTCCAGCAAAGACTACCTCTAGTCCTAGTACCACCGCCTAGACCCAAGTCCAGTTCTGGCCCTAACAATTACTTGTGAGGGGCGGTAGCCACCAGCCGGCTGCCTGCCAACGTGTAGTCCTAGAGCAAAAAGGAGAGCTATTGTGCGACGCCTCCAAAATAGGTCCTAACTGCTTCCAGGGGATAGGGGGTCAAGTGGCGCTTGCCAACCTACTTGACCGCCGAGGTGGAGGGGCTGGCGCCTGAGGGGCAGCCGGACCGTACACCACGGCTCTCCACCCGACCCTATTCTGAGCACGCTCAAACGCAGTGTCCGAAAAAGTCTTCCAATCAGAGCGAGTGCCACTAGTTTCGCCTAACTGAAATCCATGATCATCATATATCATCATCATCATCAAACCCTTCATAGAAGCTGCTGCGCTCGCGCCCACGCACGGATACGGGGACGCGCGCGAGTCAGCCTGACGACGGCGCCACAGGCAAGCCACCATCCGTGCCCTTAAGCCTCGATCCTCATTTCGGGGTGCCCTCCGGGTGCCCTCACGGTGCCCTCACTCGACAACCCTTAACCCAACTATTGCGGCGTCGCAGGCAAGCCGCCGTCCGTGCCCGCCGGTGCCAAGCTTACCGTGGAGCTCGAGCTCAAGTCGTGGATCAAGGTGTGAGCACGTGTGTGTGCGTGCACGCGCGTGCGTGTGTGTACGTGTGTGTGTGTGCGTGTGCGTATGTGTGCATGTGTGTGTGTGTGTGCGTGTGTGCGTGTTGAGTTCGAGAGGAGTGCGGCAAGCTGCCGTCACACACACACACACACGCGCACACACACACGCCAGGCGGAAGACGTGACGGGAGACGGAGGCGTCGTGCGCCGCGTTCTCTCCTCACCCACCCACCCACACGCACACACACACACGCACACACACGCACGCGAACACACACGCACACACACGCGCGCACGCACACGCCAGGTGGAGGATGTGACTGGAGACGGGGGCGTCGTCCGCCGCGTTCTCTCCACGCCCAAGAGCGAGTTCAAGACACCCAACACGGGAGCAAAGGTACGATTGTGTGTGAGCGCGCGTGCGTGCGTGTGTGTGTTGTATGTGTGTGTGTGTGTGTGTGTGTGTGTGTGTGTGCGTTCTCTCCACGCCCAAGAGCGACTTCAAAACACTCAATACGGGAGCAAAGGTGTGCGCGCGTGTGTGTGTGTGAGCGTGTGTGTGTATGTGAGCGTGTGTGTGTGTGTGTGTGTGTGTGTGTGCTGTTCACGCCCCAAGAGCGAGTTCAAGACGCCCAACACGGGAGCAATGGTGCGTGTTTGTGTTTGTGTGTGCCTGTATGTGTGCGTGCACTGATGCGCCCCCCCTCCCGTGGGCCGTCGGCTTTACGGGCTGACACACACACACGCACCGCGTGCACAGCAATCATGATGGCAGATGGCATGCTAGGGGTCAAATTTTGACAGCTGCCAGCCTCTTTGCTAGGGTCTATCGTAGTCACGCTTTGCCTTTGCGTCTAATTAAGTCCGAAAACGCCCCGCCAAGGTAAAAATAAATCTCCTGCGGGATTCCAACCCGGGTCAACACTGTACAGGCCTGCAAAAAGTCGCTGCCTTCGCGGCGCAAAATCGAAATAAAGCTTTAAAAAACGTACAGGCCTGCAATTCCGAATAAAAGACCCCTTTAGTGGACCCTTGCAAAGGAAAAGCGTGACTACGGTGATGCGCCATGAAAGACGTCCGACGGAGTGTAAAATCGACCACCTCGAACGTGCCCCACTGGGGCTGCCGCGTACCGGCGTGGGTGCGCCCCAACCGCCCCTCCCCTCCCGCCCTTCACCTCCCAACCCTGCCCACATGCGTAGGGCCTACACCCCCACGCTGTCCGACACACACACACACACACACACACACGCAGGCGGTCGTTTCCTACACTGCCAGCCTGCCCGGCAGATCCGTTTTCGACGGGGCCGAGTCGTTTGAGTCCCCCTCCTCTCCCCCCCCCCTCCCCCGACACACCGACACACACCGACACACACACACACACGCAGGCGGTCGTTTCCTACACTGCCAGCCTGCCCGACGGATCCGTTTCAACGGGGCCGAGTCGTATGAGTCCCCCTCCTCTCCCCCCCCCCTCCCCCGACACACACCGACACACACACATACACACACACACACACGCAGGCGGTCGTTTCCTACACTGCCAGCCTGCCCGACGGATCCGTTTCAACGGGGCCGAGTCGTATGAGTCCTCCTCCTCCCCCCCCCCCCGACACACACTTGACAGACAAACACGCATGCACACACACACACACACACACGCACGCAGGCGGTCGTTTCCTACACTGCCAGCCTGCCCGACGGATCCGTTTCAACGGGGCCGAGTCGTATGAGTCCTCCTCCTCCCCCCCCCCCCGACACACACTTGACAGACAAACACGCATACACACACACACACACACACACACGCACGCAGGCGGTCGTTTCCTACACCGCCACGCTGCCCGACGGTACCGTTTTCGACGAGGTCGAGTCGTTTGAGTGCGTCGTTGACGCGGGGAACATGCCCGAGGGCTTTGACGTCGCCCTGACCAAGATGAAGGTGTGTCTGGAGGGGGGGCACCGTGTGTGTGTGTGTGTGTGCTTGTATGTGTGTATTTGTGTGTGTGAGGGAGGGAGGCAGGGGGGGGGGGCTTTGATGTCGCGCTGACCAAGATGAAGGTGCATGTGAGGGGGGGGGCGATGCTGGAGGTCTTTGGCGTCACGATGTGTGTGTGTGTGTGTGTGTGCGTGTGTAGGTGAATGAAGGGAGGCGGGGGGGGCTTTGAGGGGGCGTTGAGCACACGCACACACACACACGCGCGTGCACCAAACGCCAAACACTGCCCCCCCCCAAAGACACACACACACGCACGCACACACACACACCAAACACACACACACACCAGACGAGCGAGCGTGTCATCGTGACCCTGCAGCCGGGCTACGCGTTCGGCTCCGCGGGGCGCGCGCGCGGCGGTCCCGCCAAACACACACACACACACACACTCAAAACACACACACACACACTCAAAACACACACACAAGCACACACACACACACACACACATGCTCCCCCCCCACACACACAGATGGGCGAGCGTGATATCCTGACCCTGCAGCCAGGCTACGCGTTCGGCTCCGCGGGGCGCGCGGGCGCGCGCGCAGCGGTTCCGCCAAACACGCCAGTGACCTACGACGTGACGCTGACCTCGTTTGAGTCTGGCAAGGACACATGGGACATGAGCGACGCCGACAAGGTGTGTGTGTGTGTGTGTGTGTGTTGGGGGGGGGAGTTTGGCAAGGACACGTGGGACATGAGCGACGCCGACAAGGTGGGCGTGTGTGTGTGTGTGTGTGTTATACGTGGGGGGGGAGAGAGGGAGAGTCTGCCAAGGACATGTGGGACATGAGCGACGCCGACAAGGTGGGCGTGTGTGTGTGTGTGTGTGTGTGTTGTATGTGGGGGGGAGAGAGGGAGAGTCTGCCAAGGACACGTGGGACATGAGCGACGCCGACAAGGTGTGCGTGTGTGTGTGTGTGTGTGTGTTATATGTGGGGGGGAGAGAGGGAGAGTCTGCCAAGGACACGTGGGACATGAGCGACGCCGACAAGGTGGGCGTGTGTGTGTGTGTGTGTGTATGTGTGTGTGTGTGTTTGTTACGGGGGGAGGGGGGGCGAAGATGGTGAGCCTGGCACATTAGCGACTCCGACAAGGTGTTTCTGCAACAGCTGTTGTCCACTAAGCTGCCACTGAGCCTGAGT
>VFSX01000003.1:305000-362500 GCA_016618255.1 Chlamydomonas sp. UWO 241 | reverse complement strand
GAAGCGGGCGCAGTTCCACCGCGCGCGCCTCGTCGTTGACGGCGAGCGGGTGCCTGCACCTGCTTGCTAGATGGCATTCCCTCTGGGGGTGTTTTTGAAGGGGAGGTGGCGCCACACGCGTGCGGTGGCGGGTGCGGTGTGGTCGCTGAGGAGAGTGCTGCGGCGGGTGTGCTACTAGCCCCGCTTCCGGTGGTCTGGGGGAGGGCTTTTTGGTCCCTTCATGGTTTTATACCTTGGGTCCGCCCTCTGGCCATTTGAGGGGCTGGGTGTGCAGCCTGCACAGTGGTGCTGCTTGCTTGGCGCCCGCCACCAAGTGTGGATGGCGTTACCGTGGGCTACTTGTAGCTTGACCTTTTGTGGGCCTTGAGCCTTGTTTCTCTAAGTCCTACTGGAGCTTTGGAACCGTACGTGTGACCGCCAGAAGTGGATTGTAAAACTCTCATCATCAAATAGTAGGAGATTTTTTTGCGTTTATAAATTGTCGTGTCATGTTGAGCTCAGAGCGCGCATCCCTGACGACGCGTTGCTATGTCGAATGTGACAGGCGGAAGGGGCGCCTTTTGCGACATAGGCAGTGCTTCGCGCTCGCCTCGTAGGGCCTTGTCGTCTTAGAGCCGATCTGTTGTTGTGCCACACCATGTGGCGTGCCACATCGTTGTGCGACAAGAGATGCCTCCGGCGGGGAGGGAGAAGTACAGCGTTCTCTGTGCGTGTTGAGGTGGGAGCGGCGGGCGCCAAGCTGGCGAGGACGAGGCTGCGGCCGCGCTTACGGTAGCTGACATGGCTCAGCACATGGCCCATGCTGGCCAGCACCTCCAAGCGGCCTTCTGCCAGCCTCCTGTATGCTAGGGTAGACCGCCCCCCCCCCCTCTTGGGCACTGGGCTTTCGGAAGAGTAGTGGCGACTGGAGCAATGGCGTGGCACGTGAACCTGACGCGGCTCTGCTGCTTCAGCAGCAGCAGCTGTGCACGCTGCTTGCCACCTAGTCCGACCTGATAGAGTTTTGAGTGTTGACCGAGTCTGTTCGGACATCTTGCTCAAAACTCTCACGACCTGATGGTGGGCGCGCTGCAGCAGCAGCAGCAGCAGCAGCAGCAGCAGCGGCGGCGCTGTTTCAGCAGCAGCTGTGCACGCTGCTTGCCACCTAGTCCGACCTGATGGTGGGCGCGCTGCAGCAGCTGCAGCAGTAGCAGCAGCAGCAGCGACGGCGCTGTTTCAGCAGCAGCAGCTGTGCACGCTGCTTGCCACCTAGTCCGGCCAGATGGTGGGCGCGCTGCAGCAGCAGCAGCAGCAGCTGCGCCGTTTCAGCAGTAGCAGCTGTGCACGCTGCTTGCCATTTTGTCCGACCTGATGGTGGGCGCGCGCGCTGCAGCAGCAGCAGCAACAGCAGAAGCAGCAGAAGCAGCAGCAGCAGCGGCGCTGTTTCAGCAGCAGCAGCTGTGCACGCTGCGTGCCACCTAGTCCGGCCTGATGTTGGGCGGCAGCAGCGGCAGCAGCAGCAGCAGCAGCAGTGGCGCTGCTTTAGCAGCAGCAGCTGTGCACGCTGCTTGCCACCTGGTCCGGCCTGATGGTGGGTGCGCCACGAGCGGACGGTGGACGCATGCGTTGCAGACGGCAGGGGGGGGGAGGGAGCTCAAAGGGCAGGCAAAGGCTCCGGGGTCGTTTTGCGGCTGTGCTGTGCCGTTTGTAGCTGTGCTGCGGTAGCGCACCCACCCAGTGGATGTCTGCGGTGTGTGTGTGTGTGTGAGGGGGGGGGGGGGGAGGGGAAGGTAGATCCTAAGGGCAGGCACCGTGTGTGCTATGCTATGTGCATGGGTCGTTTGTGGCTGTGCTCTGCTGTGTGCAGCTGTGCTGGGGTAGCGCACCCACCCAGTGGAGATTTGTTGGAGGAGGGGAGATCATAAGGGTAGGCACAGTGTGTGCCTGCCATGTGCGGCTGTGCTGGGGTAGGCCATCCACCCAGTGGAGGTCAGCGGTGTGTATGGGGGGAGGGGGAAGGAGGAGAGGAGGTCATAAGGGCAGGCACCGTGTGTGCTATGCCATGTGCTGGGGTCGTTTGCAGCTGTGCTGTGCCGTTTGCAGCTGTGCTGAGGTAGCGCACCCACCCAGTGCAGGTCAGCGGTGTGTATGGGGGGAGGGAGGAGGGCAGGGGAGATCATAATAAGGGCAGGCACCGTGTGTGCGGCTGTGCATGGCACACGTGTGCGGCTGTGGTGGGGCCGTGTGAAGCTGTGCTGTGCTGCACTGCACTGCGCAGCTGTGGAGCCACCCAGTGGGGATCTTCGTTGCAGGCGTTCCAGGAATTCAACAGCATTCAACACACACACACACACACACACGCACACACACACGCACACGCACATGCACACACACACACATGCAAACACACACACACACACACCGCAGGTGGCCCTGCTTCCGCTATCGTGCTGCCGAAGGACCCCCACCACTGCACGCTGTGTGTGGGCAGCGACGCACACCCGCACGACACCAGCTGACCGAGCGGGTCGCTGCCGGGTCAGCGGTCCAGTGCGCGCTGGGGGAGCTGCTGCAGCTGGAGGCCAGGTGCACGGCTTCGTCACCACGCGGGGGACGCTGCCCCTGCTGCCACCGCTGTGTCCGTGCCTGTGGCATACCGTAGTACCGCTTTGCCTTGCCGCCACTTTTTATAACGGGGGCAATTCGTGGGATAATTGATTAGACATTGGGTGCCTTTCCGCCGGAATTTTGTTGTCACTTTTGGCGTTTTTATACTTTTCGGCATATTTTTCATAAATCGACCTTGCCGGCACGTCCTCGGAATTTTTTAATCGGCAAGGCAAAGCGGTACTACGGTACTGAGCCTCCGCTGCTGGCTGAGTCCTCCTACTTCCTGTGGTCCGCGCTGGGTGGAGCAGGGACTCGTTGATGCTGTGGCAATAGGCATCGTAAGGGTCTTGGGTGTCAGTGCACTCATATTTGTGTCATCAGGTCACGTGCTTCGGGTCACGTGCATCAGTTACAGTAACAGTGACATCGACTGTCCAGCAAAGACAGCCTTCTAGCCTTAGTGCCACCACCTAGACCCACGTCCAGTTATGGCCCTAACAATGACTTGTGAGGGGCGGTAGTCACGTACGTGCACGCGTGCATCGGGTGACATTATATTTGTGACTTTTGGGTGACGCACTCGGTGGTACGGTGGCTGGCTGGATCGAGCTGCCAGACGGGTGGGGCAAGGGACAAGATGCAAGCGAGCGGGGGGGCCATGCGGCCAGGAGGTTTTACAATGCCGGCGGGGTCACAATCAGTTCCAAAGTTCCAGCTGAACTAATCAGAGCGGGGAGGAGCCAGATCTGGGGGCCGAGTGCCCTGTCTACGTCCAGCCCCGACCCACTTGCCCCCAACCACGAGTAGCCAGCCACCCGTCCATAGTGCTTGGGCGATATACGCTGAGCAATGTCGAATACGCTGCCGGTAGGTGCTGCTTGCTGACAACAGTAGCATGTAGCCACGCTGGCGCGGGAATGCCAACCCAGACGACGGGGCAGTGGGAACTATGCCGGCGCGAGTGGATCTTACAAGGGTGGCACTCTATTTGAGCATCACACACAACTGTAAAATCCATCATCATCATCATCGGAGCAGGAGACTGCCACAGTCCCCACACTTCTACTGCTTCAACTGGCGAACAGAGCGGGGTCCCGAGGGCACCCCGAGTGATGCACTGTTGGCACGCACTCGTACACAGCCATATCCACTAGCTGTGCGAGTTTGGGGACACAGGACGCTGCTGGGGGAGCAGGCGGTGTGTCAGAGTGAGGCCGTGAAACAATGGCCACCCCGAGGGACAGGCCTCCGCTGCGCTTTGGCCTACGTATAACCACAGTCCCCACACCCCCACCAAATGTGCTCGTTCGGACGGCAGATGTGGGTTCAGGTAGTTAAATCACTCTGGCGACCCTGAAACTTGGCAGGGGTACGCACGAAGAAGTAGCAAAAAAATCTCGATGATTGTATTTTCCTATTTTGTTTCAATCGCCACACAAGTGTGGACAAGCAAAACAGTGTTTTTCAGGTGCAACGACCCCCTCCCGAGCTCCCCGTGCAGTCAAACTCGCTGGGCGCTTCCACAGTACATCCCCGCTGTCGACCAGACTGTCGGGGGGCGCCGGGGACCGCTACATGGGCGTGCTGCACTCCATGCAGCATGCAGACGCGCGCCCATGCGGCACCCGCGAAAATCACGCCCACGGACCTGGCGCCGAGGCTCCGGGCCCCATTTAATATACAGAATGTGTCATGCAAAAATTGCGATGAGTGTATTTTTAGATTTTGCCATGTGTGTTCAGCTTCTCCATCTGCACGCCAAGCAGTCCGGCGTCGTGCTCGGGGCCTCCAAGGAAACCCCACCCGCCTCAGGCTCCATTGGGGTGCTACATGGTCGCATGCAAGCGGCGGAGGGGGGCCTAGGGCACGGTACGTGGCCGTGATGCATGTTGTCGGGGTTGCACGCCCAAACAACGATCGACGCCCCAGGGGCAGCAGACGCACCCACGGCGCACCAGACCTCTCTAGTATCGCCATTACTAATCGTATGGCATCGTGCATTGCCTCGCGCACAGCCAGAGGCTGCGGGCACAACCCTGCCCGAACCACCCAAATACGTCACCACCTGGACGCCCCAGGGGCCCCCCCAGCCGCTGTTTGTGGGCACGCATGGCGTTTCAGGGTCACCCACTAGACGTTTGCAGCGCGAGGGAGGCCGCGGAGCAGGTGCATGGACACCTCGGCACCACGCCACATTCAAGTTTTGACACCCCAAAACACGACTGCGCCCACTCCCCGGGGCCTCTGGCAAGCTCTCTATATCGCATGAAGTCCATATACGTTGAGCCGGGGTCCTTGGAGAGTCCCGGGGCGCGGGTAGACGCCTTCCACCCCAAGCTGTCACTGCCAACACCTCTTCCTGCGCCCCTCGTGCATACCCGCCCCAACGCGACGCGCGGGATCGATAGCCGGGAATACTGGCTACACATAGGTTGCGGATTCAGCCAAAACCATGGAGTGTGTGCGGCGGGAGAGCATCTGCCGTGTGGGGTGCTTACCTCCCAGTCAGGGCATGGGGTGTGTGGGGACTGTGACATATAACTCTACTACCGTGCGTGCGGTTTGCCTTCGCGTATAACTATCGTTTTGACCCCCCCGGCAAAGATGTGCGCAATAGCCGAAAATAACTTGTCGGACCCCCCCGCAGTAGGGGGGTCGATTATCCGGCAGTGGGGCCGATCGGGTCCAATCGGCTCGGCTCGGATCGGCTTCAAAACCTACGTCAATCCAGCCACAACACGTCGCCCTTGCCACGATGACGAGCCCTACTACGAGTGCAGCCTGTGGCATGCACGCATGCCCTCGCTCCCCATGCAGAATGTGCCATGCGCCCATGCAACATCTGCAATATCTCCCCACACACACACGCACACACACATGAGAGCCCAAACTCCTGAACACAGCTCTGCCTCTGACACTGAGAAGTGCTCTGGAGCACTGGCACTGCCACTTGAGTAGCCTGCTGACTGCCACTAGTCTCACAGCGCGCGCGCGCCGTGTGTTTTGTACAGCCCTCCACCCCCACACACCCGTGCCTATTGACACTGTTGACCTAGAGAGGTGCCATTGGGGCTGTTAGAGCTGCTGTAACACGCTGGTTTTTTGTCAGGGGCGTTCGAGCATCAGAAGGACCAGAACGGGTGATGTGGCCATGCGCAGTCCATCAGAATAAATGTTCAAAGGCCCCGCGGCTGAATAAACAATTCATTTAAGGCCCGCAAACGTATTAAACAATTACAATTTCGACCCCCCCCCGCGAAGGCAAGTGATATGGACGGTATAAGTGTTCAGTTGCCCTACCAAAATCCCAACGTCTGATCCGCGCCATGGAATGCGGTCATAACGCCTGAGACGGTCCAGGGTGCGCCTCAGGCGGTGGTGGGCGCCTGAGGCGGTCGGGGTGGCACCTGAGGTGGTTTGGATCACGCCTGAGGCGACGCCTGAGGCGATCAGGGGTGCGCCTCAGGCGGCGCCTCAGGCGGTCGGAGCGCCTGAGGCGCCGCCTGATCCGCGCCGTGGAATGGGACGCCTGAGGCGCCGCCTCAGGCGTTGTGAATGTGGTAGGGTTGTGGGGCTGTGGGAGACTGCCAAAAGTCACAAGGGGGGAACCCCACGGTTACGAAACCAACACACAGCACGGGCGCCAAGCAAGCAAGCCAGCACTTCAGTCAGGCACCAAATTCGAAACAGATGAAAAAGCGCGTCCCAGCAAACACCCACCATGCCATCCGCAAGCTGAACGGAGTGTCATCCCAAGCAATACATTCCGTGTGACCACAGAGCTCTGGAGTGGATCATTCATTTCGGGAGAGACGGGGATGGACTGCCTGCGGGCGCGCCAGCTCACGCCAGCTCACACCAGCATGCGCGCAGACACACACACACACACACACACATACGTCTACATAATCCGGCTTGCTCCACCACCTCACTTTGAAACCAGCAGAGGAGGCTGGGCGAGACAGACCCAGGGCCCTGCTTTTTTTGAGTGGAGTTCACACCACCATCGCTCGCTGCCATCCCTCCTTGTGCTCTCTGCAGATACCGTTGTGACCACGGACCCTTAGCGGACACTTCGGGTGGTTGCGAGAGCGAGCGGCTGCCCAAATTGTGCCACTGGCAGTGGCCATTTGAGCGAGTTCACTGCCCTTCAGCCCCCCCTCCCTCGGACCTCCAGCGATGGCAGGCAATTTTCTGGCGTGCTTCGGTCGAGGCTCGGCGCCAGCGGTGGTCGAGGAGGACTGCCCGACTCCTGGTTGGCGAATCAAGCAATCGCTTCAGCAGAAGTCGTTCCGGGCAGCAAGCGGACCGCTGCAGCACGCCGACGACCCCTACTCCTGCCCCCTGACCCTCATCTCTGCGTCCCACGCCACCGAGGCCAACAGCTACAGGCGGAGCAGAAGCAGTCCTCCTCGAGACTTAAGCGTCGCATCGCCATTCCACGGAGAGGTGAGTGGAGCGGGCTCCCCCCACCCACCAACCCTTGCGCTTGAGGGCTTGAGTAATAACGGCCGGCTAAGGGGAGGGGGGGAGGCTGAAGGAGGAGGCAGGAGGCGGCACTGATGCCGAGTCGCTCGGGGACTCCGCTCCGATAATCGCGGGGGGGGGTCCGCGTTTCAACGCGAGCAACCGCTCCGCATCAGGTTGCGTTGCGTGCGCGTGCGTGTAGTACGCGAGGGGGAGGGGGCACTAGAGGGGATGATGCGGCGCACATCCGCAACAGTAGCTGCTGAGCACAAGCGAGTGCAGGTTTCCGGGCCACTGCACATCCTCCTGCGCGTTGCAAGGCCCACTGTGCACACAGAAGAACTGAACCTCGCTGCCTGCACCTCACCGCCTGCCTCCCCACTGCGCACCGTCACGTACCTGCAGTGCCAGTCATCCTCCGGCGTACACGACGAGAGGTGGCCGACCTTGGACGACATCAAGCTCTGCGAGGCGGAGCAGCGTCCGGTTACTTCTACCTGCGGAAGGGATCTGTCTGCTGAGAAGCGGCCGCAAGAGTCCGCCGATGCGATATGCCTCGGCGCTGACGGCACGCTCGGCACCACGGCAGATGCCAGGCCGCAGAAACTGCAATCGCAGCGGGTAGCTCACTTCAAGAGCCGCTCCGTCAGTGCCGCTCTGCCAGATCTGCTCCGTCAGAGCCGCTCCGTCCACGGGCGCCCGCCCACTGACGCCGGCTGGTCGCCCGAGGCGCGCACTGGCACGCGGCGCGCGCCGTCCCGCCCCGGGTCGATGGCAGGCATGCTTTCCCGTCGCCCGCCCACCACCGACAGCATGTGGTCTTCCGACCCAAGCCTGCCGCGCTCGCCGCGCCCGGCCGCCCATAGCGTGTCCCCCGGCGTGGACCGCGCGCTCGACCTGTGGGCGTGCGCAGACGCCATGCAGCGCAGCTGCAGCGGTAGCAGCCTCAGCACGTCGCCAGGCAGCGCATATGTCAGCAGCAGCAGTCAGGCAGGCCAGGCCGGCAGGCAGGCACGCCGCCAACAGCCCAACGCTGCTCAGCCTCGCTGTGCTCGGGCGAGAGATGGGTGTTGCGGGGAAGCGCTGGCAGCCCCACACGCCTTTTCATGCAGTGAGTGTGCTGCTACCCTGGATGTGGCCTTGGCTGCGGCAGCTGGTGACTCCTGTGGTGGCTGCTGTAGCACTTCCTTCCTACTGAACCTACTGGGTTGCAGACGAAGGTTTCGGTCCAGCGCATGCACGCGTGTCGCGCACACTGTGGGTTGTTTTTACCCTAACAGCGCAGCGGACCCCTACCAGGTGGCCAGCCAGCTTGCGATGATGATAAATGTTGCAGCCAGGGACACATCTTATTCCGTATCAGACCGCGTAGCGCGTAGGTCCAAGCACCTTACTGAGATTGCTGGCTACTGGTGGTAGGGAACCCCCACTCTGCAAAGAGCGTGGGCATCCCCCAGGTCCCCGATCGCAGTGGCAGCAAATGCTTGGTGACGTAGGTGTGCGCATAGCTAGTAAGTGAGGTGTCGGGCCTAGCGCCAACACAGCATTATGTATTATGTACCTAAAATCTGACACATGCATGTGTCTTATTTACATATGTCTGATTTGTCTAAATTCGGCATCAAGCCTTAAAATCTGACCTGGCATGAACCCTCAGCCCTAAAGTCACCCGGCTTCCACACAAGTATCTAGGAGTGCACCTGGGGTTTCCCCACTGCTGTGAGTCTGTATGCACCACTTGAGTCACTTCGGTGAGCGGCCGGTAACCTGTTGGACAAAGCACCGGCCGTTCCGGAGGCAGCGCAGAGATCAAAGGCCGGGCAGTTGAGCCGGGGCGCTGAGCGCGTGAGGTGAGCGTGAGATGAGCGCCGGCGGGGTCGGCAGTCTAAGTCGTTGACGCGGACCCCAACGCGTGCCTGCGTGCTAGCGCACGTGCAGCTGCCTGCGCACGACGACGCGCGACTGCTGCGCACACCCATGAGCTGGCTGAGTGGGGTAGGGCAAACCGCTTGGCTACATTCCAGCTGATCCCTGCTGCCCGGCTGTGTTCCAGCCCCTTCCCACCCCCACCGGGGTTTCTGGCCTCCTTCTGGACTTCAGCTATGTACATTGTGGGAGGAGCCATTGGGCGGAAGCGGATCAGCCCCGCATTCACGATGCAGCGTCCTCTTCTTTCCTTGTTTAAGTAGCTCGAGTTGGCGCGCGGGCGAGGCGCGAAGACACGTCTACAATGGGACAGCCTCTCGCGCGCTTACAAGTCACCAGTGGGCTACCCTGGGATCTGGGGGCCGAGTGCCCGGTCTAGGTTCAGCCCCGACCCACTACCCCCCCCCCACGAGTAGCCAGGCACCCGTGTTAAGTCGAATATGCTGCCGGTAGGTGCGTCACCCACGACTGTAAAAGACATCATCATCATCACCCTGCCACCTGCCTCAGCTGCCTGGGGTGGAACACACGCAGCACGAGCCCGTCCCCGCGGCCCAACGCCCCCGCCTCGCCACTGGCGCCGCCGCGCCCAGCAGCGGCAGCGACAGCGCTGCTCGCAGCAGCCCACTTTGGCTGCACGCCTGTGCCCGCCACTGGCGCGCGCACGTCGCCCAGGTACAGTGCTGCCACCAGTCCACAACCGGGCTCGGCCTCCGCGCGTGGCACGCCGTCGAGCGGCACCGCCTTGGAAGGTGTGTGTGGGGAGGGGAGGGGAGGTGAGTACGAGGCGTATGCATCAGGGGTTTGAAAGCAGTGCCATTGGTGGTGGCAAGGCAGGAGGGAGGGAAGGCGGGAGGTGCATTGTGGCGGCATACACGCCTTGCTTGTTTTCAAGGTGCGCAGGCCAAAAAGTCGTGAACTGCACCCTCGGGCCGATTGCTACATGCGTGCATCGACGGCCGGGAGCGGTGCCGTGGGTGCGGTGATGAGGTCGTCGCAACCCTGTGCGACCCTTGCGCACGCCCCCATGGCGCGTGCGTGGGTGGTGTGCGTCATTCCGTGGTCCGCACGCGTGCCTCCCCCCCCCAACACCCTGAACTCGCCCCCACCCACCCACCTTGAGCACGTGCGTGTGCGCCGGCCGTGTGTGCGCACCCGCCACGCGCTCCAGGAACGCTCTCCGTCGCTCCGCGGCCTCCGCCTCGGCCGCAGCCTTCTTCAGTGCCGAGTCGCGCGCGGCCGCCGCCGCCGCGGCATCGACCTGCGCGGGGTGCCGTGGGGCGCCGTTGGACATTACCCAACCTCCGCCCCTAGTAGTGCTGTCAGGCGCGGGGCCGTATGTCTCTGATGGACCACCCGAGCCAACCTAGGTCAAGGGAATGTTTTTAGATGGCCCCTGCCTAGGCTAGGCCTAACCCGACCTAGATGATTAGCCGACTCGTTGAAAATGAGGCTCAAACGTCCCCGTTGTCCCCGTTCACATGGAGTACGTTGCCACCCCGGCTTTGGGGTGACACCTCACCCGACCTCTGTCCCTAAGCCTTACCCAACCTAAAATATATATACCGTAGTGCCACGCTCCATGTACTTCACGTTACGTGTAGTTCACGTTGGCCAAAATGGCTGCCAACAGCCTTCTCGTGAACGTCAGCCGCCAGGGCTGGCACGCTTCACGTCACCTGTTTCACGCCACACAAAAAAAGCAGACAAGCAGAACAGAACGCTGTGCTGATGCTGACCGACTTGGCACCGACTCAGGCATTAAAGATCCAACAGGCTCTTCAACCGTCTCCCTCTGTTCTAGATCTCTCCCTCTCTCTCTCCCTCTCTCTCTCCGCCTCCCTCTCTCTCTCTCTCTCTCTTAACTAGATCACCTGCCCCAGGGGTGGCTTATGGGACCTAGGAGCAAGAGGGCGGCGGCTGGGGAGGTTCCTTCCCCTCACTTCACACTTTTCTAAAAAATTACGGAGTTCACGCCGGCCGCCAGGTCTGACCCTGCTCCACGTTGCAGTTCACGTCACCCTGACGTGAACTGTGATGTGAAGTACATGGAGCACTATGGTAGCCGAGTCGTTGCAAACAAGTAACACGGGGTTTCCAGCTAAGCAGGCTACTCTTCTACTAGAGACACCCGCCGATACTCCAGCACACTTAAGTACTAGAGTACCGCCGGCTCCCGGCCGATAGACTACCGCTCCCGCCGGCTAGACTACCCCAAACAGCGGTCTCTGAGAGACATGTCTGGCAAGGAGCATATAGGAGAGGACCTTCCTCAAGGTCACAGTAGTGGCCTTGTGGCCAGTCAAGCCGGCAGAGCCGACTGGCGCTGACTGGAACGGTCCCCGCCTGGCAGTGCATGGCTGTCCAGCTCTCGTTTGCATGGGGCTCAGCCGGCGCCCCATGCCTCATGCATGGCCAGGTCCCACCCTCCAGGGGTGCATGGACGACAGAGTTGTCATGGAGGCTGCCTGAAGACCTTCCAACGCCAGTCACCGGCAGACGAGCGACCCCGAGGATGAGCGCGGTGACGAACGCTGCGATTGGTGAAGCGGATTTACTCTGTGTTGCCTCGGCGGTCGCCACCGCTGAAGCCGTGATGGTAGCCCGCCTCCACGGGCAGCCATCTTGACCAATGTCCAGCATGCATTGACGGGCGCCAGCTCCTCCGCTCGTCGATAACTCGTCGAGATCGGTGCCGCATGGCGTCCTGCATGGGGGGAGGATAAGGGCCGTCTCCCAGCACGGGCCGCGGCAGCGCCGCGGCTACTCGCCAAGCCATGGCAGCGCCGGGCAAGCCGCTCCTGAAGTGTTCCACCGAGGGGCAGTCTAGCAGGAGCCGGGCCAGTCGTATTTTACCCCGCTCGTCAGCGGCACGGAGATCCTCGTCACCAGCAGCGCCGCATTGCTGGGTCCAGGGCTCGGCGACGAGAACGCGCCTCCGTTAATCGAGCCCCAGTCGTTGCAGATCCGGCCCAAATTGTCCCCGTTGAAATGGAGCATGTCGCCACCCCACGATGCCACCCCCGCATTGGGCGACTGGAATCTTGACTCGACATTCAAACCGCGAGCCCTAATAACCCCCTACACCCCAAGTAACCCTCTAAAACCCAGAGCAACCCCTGACCCTGGAAACCCACCTGCTGTGGCGCCGTGCCGGCGAGCATGCGCCCCGCTAGACGCTTTCATCAACAGCCCCTTGACGAACTCCTGCTCCAGATCGACCTTTAGCACTCTAGGTTCCTCAATGTAACCCCTATATACCCCCCTCTAAAAAAAACAGAGCAAGCCCTAGCCCTTGAACCCCACCTGCTGTGGCGCCGTGCCGTCGCGCAAGCGCCCCGCCAGGCGCACCCTCACCAGCAGCCCCTTGACATACTCCTGCTCCAGACAGGGTCACCGCCAACGGGCCAACGGTGCCAACGGCCAACGCCAACGGTGCCAACGCCAACGGCAAATAAAAAACATTGGCTCAGCCAACTGTCAGCCAACGGTGGCGTTTAAGTGCTCATATCATGGATCTTAGCAGCCACAGAGTAGTGGGGATGATGCTTGCACGGGAAATGACACAAACGGATTGAGCACGCAACACCCTTGAGCACTGGATGTGTATGTGTGCCTGGGTATGCAAGTGCTCCCAGTGCCCTCCCTAGGGTATCTACTGTACTCCCAGCTCTGCATGAGATCTTTAGGCACGCTGCATCGCCAGTAACGGCTCGTAGCGCGTGAATTTTCCAATCCACACTTTTCCTCGCTTCCGAGCGCGTTTTTCGCCCCGTTGGCGCCGTTGGCCCGTTGGCGTTGGCACCGTTGGCTCAGCCAACGGCCAACGCCAACGGTGGGGACCGTTGGCCGTTTCCGGTGACCCTGGCTCCAGATCGACCTCCAGCGCGCTAGGTTCCTCAACATAACTCCCATATACCCCCCTCTAAACCCCACAGCAAGCCCTAGCCCTAAAGCCTCACCTGCTGTGGCGCCGTGCCGGCGAGCATGCGCCCCGCCAGGCTCTCTCTCACAAGCAGCCCCTTGGCGTACTCCTGCTCCAGATCGACCCCCAGCGCGTGCGCATGCACATGGGGGTAGAGCGTAGACAGCAGGCGGCTGCCGTCTGCGCGGAGGCATTCGGTGCCCAGGTGCCGCGCGCCCGGCGCCGCCGCCGCTGCTGCTGCGGGCTGCTGCTGCTCCTGCCAAGACGCATTTGCCCCGGCCTGTTCCTGATCCTGTTGAGTCTCGTACCACAGCCGCGTGCCCTGCGACTCAGACACCTCTGTCTGGTCGAGGCCTGTGTCCGCGTCTCCCCGCCCGTCCTCCTGCTGCTGTTGCTGCTGTTGCTGTTGCTGTTGCTGCTGTTGGTGCTGGTGCTGCTGCTGCTGCTCCTGGTGCTGCTCCTGCTCCTGATGCTCCTGCTGCTGCTGCAGCTGCGCCGCCATCGCCATCGTGGCGTGCGCCATCAGAGCGCCGGGGCCGTCACCCAGGTGGGCGAGAGAGGCGAGTGACGCGAGCGACGACAGGGACGACAGGCACGACAGCGCGTCCATGCTCGCCTGCACGGTGAAGGGCGGGTGGTGACGATGATGGGTGGTGACGATGATGGGTGTGGTGACGGGTGGTGACGATGATAGGTGGTGACGATGATGGATGCTACAGTCAGGGGCACCTATAGAGGCGTGTACGACCGTGTGCGGCGCGTAGTGCCCACTACGCGGGCACCTGGGCACCTTACTGGGGCGGCTGGCTGCTGGTTGTAAGCAGGGTCACCGGAAACGGCCAACGGTCCCCACCGTTGGCGTTGGCCGTTGGCTGAGCCAACGGTGCCAACGCCAACGGGCCAACAGCGCCAACGGAGCGAAAAACGCGCTCGGAAGCGATGAAAAGTGCGGAAAATTTGCGCGCTGCGAGCCGTTACTGGCGATATAGCGTGGCTGAATAGCTCATGCAGCGCTGGGAGTACAGTAGACACCCTGAGGAGGGCACTGGGAGCACTTGCATACCAAGCACGCACACACATCCAGTGCTCAAGGGTGGGTCGTGCTCAGTCTGTTTGTGTTATTTCCCATGCAAGCATCATCCCCACTACTCTGTGGCCGCTAAGATCCATGATATGAGCACTTGTACGCCACCGTTGGCTGACAGTTGGCTAAGCCAACGTTTTTTTTGCCGTTGGCGTTGGCACCGTTGGCGTTGGCCGTTGGCACCGTTGGCCCGTTGGCGGTGACCCTGGTTGTAAGGGACCCCTACTAGTAGGGGACCCCACTGTCAGTGGTAAGCCCAAGACCGTGCGTCAGCACGACCCACCAGCATCTGGTAGTTCAGCAGCGAGACCTGGGTGGACAGCGCTGCGATCGCCGCGTCTGCATCTGTGCTGCGTGGCCCGAGGAACCGGCTCGGGCCGGCGCCGCTGCGGGCGTGAGGTGACAGAAAGGCTTGGGGGGTGAGGGGTTTGGGGGAAGCGCGCGCCGTGCATGCGTGGTTGTGCATGTGTGTGGTTGTGTGTGTGGTTGTGTGTTTGTGGTTGTGTGTGTGTGTGTGCAATGCACACACACACTCTGTGCATGCGTGTGCCCTTGCAAGGGCGCTTTCTGGTGCTGGCAGGGCCCCAGGACACGGAACCACCCCAATGTCCCTCAGGGATACCCGTGTGCACAGTTTGTTTTGAGTATGTGTGTGTGTGCACGCGCGTCACACGCGCATCTCGCCGCAAACCTGTGTGTGCTGCCGCCAGTCGACCTCAGCGTCTGTAGCGGCGCGAGTGTACTAAGCAACTCGAGGATCGGGCGCGCCACCTGCCGCTCCTCCCACAGGCTGCCGCTCGGGTTGGCCGCGCGTGGGAAGTGGCCGTGTGGGCCGTGCGACGCAGCTGCTGCTGCTCCGGGCTGCGCCGCGATGCTGCTGCGCCAGCCCCCCAGCACACCGCCGGCGCTCGGTGCGGCGGCGCTGCCGGCGTGCGCGGCGGCGGTGCGCGGCAGGTAGTATCCCCGTGCTGGTGGCCTGGCGTCTGAGATGCCCTGGGCCATGACGGCGGGAGGGATCAGGGGCACACCACCGTGTCGCCCATGCACGACCATGCCGCTGCCACCATGCAGCCGCTGCCCGCGCGCGCCGAGGATGGCCGTGTAGCCGCCACTAGTGGATGCGACCGCGTCCTCATCCCTGTCAAGAAACACTGGCCAGGAGCGGTGCACGCTCCCGTCCGCTGGCTCGTTGTGCGCACTTCCTCCGAGGGGCGCAACAGGCGACGCCCCGTCCAGGCGCCGCTCCTGTGCGTGCGTGCGCGGGCCACCATACATCAAGGGCTCATTCGCGGCAGCGCTGGGAAGCGCCATGCAGGCGACGTCGGTTTGGGGGGTGTTGGCGGGCGCTGACACGGAAACGCTTTAAAGCGCGCTTTGTGCACTCTTTCTAAGCAGCGCTTGCTACTTTCACATACAACTGGAGCTGGGACGATTGTAATCGTCTACCGTGCATCCTGCACCAGACGCCAACTAAAAAACCCTAAACCACACCCACTGGAACCCACTGGCCCCTGCTACTGGCGTCTGATTCCTACTGCTCCATGGCGTCTTCTGCCGCTTGCCCGCTTGCCGGCCCGCACTGAGCCTGCAGCTCCGTTGCAGTGGCGGCAATCGCCTTGTGTATTGCCTCGGACTGCGGGGCATACGAGTGGGAGCAAACGCGCGCACGCGTTGATCAGTTGCGCCACGCACCCACCTACACAGCGGGCACCCCCTTCCCGCCCATCTGCTGCTGCTGCTCCGTCCTCAGCCCGGCCGGCCGCAGATAGAGAGCACGGCTGCTGTGCTCGCATGCACCTTTGCCCGCAGGCTCGCAAGCGCTTCGCGCTTCTCCTCGATCTGCAGCTGCAGCACGTACTCTAGGCTGGCTCGCGCCTGCACGGGTGGTGTTGCACGGATGTTGCAGCCAGATGAGGCACCGACGGGCGACTTGGCTGCCCCCCCTCCCCCCCCCCTCTCTCGCACGCGCGCAGACGCGGCGCTGCAACGGGCAGCTCGTGCGCAGCGTGCGCGCACACGGCAAGCACACACGCCGCTCGCCTCTCCATGCGCCCTTGGCACCTGTTTACACCCCCACCTCGCACACACACACAAACGAACACACACACACACACACATACGTGCGTACACACGCACACACTGTATCTTGCCCTGCTGCAGCTGGTTGTTGAGGTGCTGCCTGCTTGCGAGCAGGTTCAGCGTGCGCGCGCACCCCCATCCGGCCACCCACCCCCGCACGTACACACTACCTGCACTGGCCGCAGCATGTTGTTGAGGTGCTGCATGTTAAGCAGCAGCTGGTTGAGCGTGTTGAGCGGGGACGCGTAGTTCGTTGGGTTCTCGGAAAGCACGCGCAGCACCTCGCTGTACACAAACATGAACTCGGTCGTGAGGCGCGACAGCTCGCCCTTGATGTCTGAACAAGCAGCGGCGGGAGGGGGTCCAGGGTTTTGGGTGGCGTGGCGTGCGCGTGGGGCTCGATTAACGGAGGCGCGTTCTCGTCGCCGAGCCCTGGACCCAGCAATGCGGCGCTCCTGGTGACGAGGATCTCCGTGCCGCTGACGAGCGGGGTAAAATACGACTGACCCGGCTCCTGCTAGACTGCCCCTCGGTGGAACACTTCAGGAGCGGCTTGCCCGGCGCTGCCATGGCTTGGCGAGTAGCCGCGGCGCTGCCGCGGCCCGTGCTGGGAGACGGCCCTTATCCTCCCCCCATGCAGGACGCCATGCGGCACCGATCTCGACGAGTTGATCGACGAGCGGAGGAGCTGGCGCCCGTCAATGCATGCTGGACATTGGTCAAGATGGCTGCCCGTGGAGGCGGGCTACCATCACGGCTTCAGCGGTGGCGACCGCCGAGGCAACACAGAGTAAATCCGCTTCACCAATCGCAGCGTTCGTCACCGCGCTCATCCTCGGGGTCGCTCGTCTGCCGGTGACTGGCGTTGGAAGGTCTTCAGGCAGCCTCCATGACAACTCTGTCGTCCATGCACCCCTGGAGGGTGGGACCTGGCCATGCATGAGGCATGGGGCGCCGGCTGAGCCCCATGCAAACGAGAGCTGGACAGCCATGCACTGCCAGGCGGGGACCGTTCCAGTCAGCGCCAGTCGGCTCTGCCGGCTTGACTGGCCACAAGGCCACTACTGTGACCCTGAGGAAGGTCCTCTCCTATATGCTCCTTGCCAGACATGTCTCTCAGAGACCGCTGTTTGGGGTAGTCTAGCCGGCGGGAGCGGTAGTCTATCGGCCGGGAGCCGGCGGTACTCTAGTACTTAAGTGTGCTGGAGTATCGGCGGGTGTCTCTAGTAGAAGAGTAGCCTGCTTAGCTGGAAACCCCGTGTTACTTGTGTTACTTGTGGCGTGCGTGTGCGTGTGTATCAGGGGTTTCCTCTCCGATCGGGAAGCGAAAAAAAACTTGCCCGAAGGGCGCGTCCCCGATGGATTTGGGGAGGGCACGTTCGGGAAAACCGACGTGTGGAGGCGACATTTTCCGAGAAAAAGTGTGAAATCGTCGATTTCCGCACTTTTTGAAGCGATTCTTCGGGCTGCAGCCCAGAATCCCAACGAAACCGGGAATTTTTTTTCGGGAAAAACGTAAGGATGACTGACCCCAAGGAAACTCCTGGTGTGTATGTGCGTGTGCTGGGGTATGTGTGTGCGTGTGCCGGGGTGCATGCGGCTCGCACTCGTGCCGCGATGCGGTGGATGCGACCGGGTGTGCTGCTTTCACGACCCGCGTGCGCAGGCGGCGGGCCGGCGTGCATGGCATGGACCGGCGCAGCAGCAGAACCCACCCACGCTCCCGTCCGGCCGGACCTCGTACAGCCGCCTCCCCTGCAGCGGCGGCACGTCTGGCTCGTCCTGTATGGTGGCGATCGGTGGCGAGCGATTGGCGGTGGGCAGCGACCGCGCACACCACTGCGCCACACATGCACCCGCTCCCCCATGCAACGCGACTAGCCAGGACTCGTAGTGCGCGCATGCGTCCGCCCGACGCACCGGATCGAACGGGTGCCCAAACACCACGTAGCTTCCCGACGGCGGCGGGGGCGGGGGTGGGTGCTGCGGCTGCGCGGCAGCTGCTGCCCCGCCGCCCTTTGGCGCGTCGGCGTAGTGCTTGAAGAAGGGCGGGGGCAGGGGGAAGGACGGCAGCACCGTGGCTGGGTCCCCCATGGCTCACCACCTGCACAACACCCGAGGGCGCGTGTGTTTGGGCGTGCGTGTGTGTGTGTGTGTGTGTGTGTGTGTGTGTCGCACTCACTCGGCTCTTCCTTGCGAGTAAGCCATCAGGGCCTGGACCAGGCCCTCCAGACCCGCGCATGGCGTATGCGGTTGCGGATGGGGCCATGCGGTCATGCATGTGTGTGTGAAATCAGCATGGGTTGTCAGGGTTGCACGTGGAAGCGACACGCGTGCTGCTGTGAGGCGCTGCAGGCAGCGATGCAGGGGCTCTGATCACACGCGCCATGCTGCCCATGCCCACGCTCTTCCTGCCACGCGAGCCCCTTCTCTTCCTGAGAACGCACGCACCTGTGGCGCTGGGGCTGGGCCCCTCTCGACGCTCAAGCCACCACGCACTTCTCCTTTGCAGCAGTTTAGATTCCTGCTGCACAGCACTTGCTTCAAAGAGGAGTGTGGAGTGTGGGCTTCCCGTTTTGCCTTTTTGCAGGGCTGCAGGGGGCTACCCCTCACACTGTTAGCGAGTGGTGTTGCTGCGATGGCGGAACGGGCGGCGTTCATGACCGAGATGGGGGCAGGTGGTAAAGAGAAGAAGAAGGGAAGGGCGGGACCACCCCGGGACAGGGACCGCCCGACCAAGCCCAAGCCGCGCCAGCGGAAGGCGTTCCACAAGCAGGACCTGGGAGAGCAGATAGAGGACCCGTCAGCGGCGGGCGTCAGGGTGAGGGGGCACGCATGGCTGCATCGCATGGCAGCACGCCAACGCCGCCACAAAAGCGTGACGTCGTGCACCCTGTGTCGCAGGCGGCACCTCGGCCAGTGAGGGCCAAGAAGCGCGGGAGGGACGATGAGGAGGAGGGGAGCGAGGTGAGAACGCAACACCGCGTGGCCGCCGCCGCCTTCGCATGGACTCGTCACTCTCCCATGCATGCATGCTTGCATGCGTTTAACTCGCCTTGTGCCACACCTGCCCCAACAGCTCGTGTCTGCCAAGATGTCTGGCCGCATCCTCAAGGCCGCGCGCGAGCAGCAGGAGGAGATTGACGCGGAGGAGGCAGAGGAGGAGCAGGGCGACCAAGGGCGCGTACAGGTGCGGACGGGGCAGGCGGACCGCAGGGATGGCATGCCACGCAGGGAGTGCAAGACCCTGCCCGCACGCGTACACTCTGTGAAGAGCGTGCACACTCGTGGATGCATGCGTGCCTCCCTCCTGTGCAGCGCATCGACCATCCATGTGTGTGTACGCCCGCGCACCACCCGCCCGCCTCCCCTCCCCTCCCGCCCCCGCGCCCCCCTTCCCCCTCCTCACCCACCTCGACCCAACCACCCAACACCTACCCCAGATCAGCGCTGGCGCGCTGGCTGCGGCGTTGCAAGCGGCCGCTGACAGCGACGGTGACGAAGTCAGCGAAGACGAGTTCGACGACTATGACGCAGATGCAATCTACGCGGCAGCCGAGGTGCGCGCGTTGAGAAGGAGGGCGTGTGCGTGCGTGTGTGCATGCGTGCGGCTGTCTGTGTGTGCACGTGTGTGTGTGTGTGTTTGTGTGCGCCTGTGTTGAGTGTGCGTCTGTGCACGTGTGTGTGTGTGTGTATGTGATGAGTATGCGTGTGTGCGTGTGCGTGCGTGCGTGTGTGCGTGTGTGTGTGTGTGTGCGTGTGGCTGTTTGTGTGTGCGTGCCGTCTGTGCCGTGTGTGTGCATGGCACAGAGGCCGAGCCCAATACCTAATCCCTGGGGGCGCATTGAACTGTATCACCCAAAAGTGGATGGCATGTTTTGCTGTTTTGCGTTTCGGCGTTTTGCTTTTTTTCAGGCTGAGTCCAACACCTGTCGATTCCTTACAGGAGGAGGTCGACCCCAATGACGAGGCTGCGCTCGCTGCGTTCATGGCGCCCGCCGGCGCCGTGGGCTCATCGCAACCGCTGTCGCTCGGTGACCTCATCCTGTCGAAGCTGCGCGACAAGCAGCGAGAGGCGGGCGTGGCGGTTGTGCCGCAGTGAGTGGGGCGAGGGGTGTTTGCTGTGCTGCGCTACGCTGCGCTACGCTGCGCTGGTCTTTTGGCTGTGTTTGTGGCTGTGATTGTGCTGCACTGTACTGCGCCGTGCTGTGCTGTGCTGTGCTGTGCTGTGAGAAAAGTACCGGGGGTGGGCGTGGCGGTTGTGCCGCAGGGAGCGGGGTGCCATGCACACACAGACCCCACGCACACGCACACACACACACACGCACGCACATGCACACACACACGCACACACATGGACACGCGCGCGCACACACACACATGGACACACACACACGCACACACATGCACACATGCACACACGCACATGCACACACACACACACACACACACACACGCACGCACACGCACGCGCACGCACACACGCACACGCACACGCACACACGCGCATGCACACGCACACACGCACACGCATACACGTGCAGAGACGGTGAGGAGGAGGCCAATGCGGATGACCAGGAGGAGCTGGACGAGAAGGTGGTGCAGGTGCGTGATGGTGTGGACGCGTTGTGTGGGCTCCCACACAAGTGTGGATCTGCTGCGACAAAGGCCCTCTTTCCACTCAGTCGAGCGTTCAGGGTTCGAGGAACTGGGTCGAGCGGCAGCTACACACAAAAAATGTGTGCTCGACGCTCGACGCTTTTCCACTCAAATGTCGAGCAAGGGTGTGGGTGCCCAGAACGGACGCTGCACAGCCGCCCAACCCCTTGCTCGACGTGTGGACGCAAAGCTCGCCTGCCTGTGAGCTGTCGAGCAGAATAGATCTTGCGAGATGGTATGCGAGCAAATATCCTTGCTCGCACTCGATTCTCGACCGAGTGGAAACGCTGTTTTCGATAAAATCGGCTAAACCCCTGCTCGATCTCGATTCTCGACGCTGAGTGGAAGAGGGCCAAAGGCATGCAAGCAGCTGAGTGGGGTTGGGGGTGGGGGTGCAGCTGAGTGGGGGTGGGGGTGCAGCAGCAGCACACCAGCAACGGTGGTGTTGCCATGCAAAGCGTGGATGGCGCACGCGGCGTCCGGAAGCTGCTGTCCCGCTGCACCGTTGGCGTGTGTGATGAGAGCACGGTTGCCGCAACGTTTGCTGCAACGTTTGCCGCAACGTTTGCCGCAATGTTTCCGCAACGCTTCCCACAACGTTTGACTGCAACATTGTATCCGTATCGTAATGTACTGTACCGCAGGTGTACCGCGGCGTCGGGAAGCTGCTGTCCCGCTGCACCGTCGGCGCGTGTGACGAGAGCACGGTTGCCGCAACGTTTGCTGCAACGTTTTCTGCAACGTTTCCCGCAACGTTTGACTGCAACATTTGATTCGTACCGTGATGTACTGTACCGTAGGTGTACCGCGGCGTCGGCAAGCTGCTGTCCCGCTACACCGTCGGCAAGATCCCAAAGGCGTTCAAGATCATCCCCAACCTGAAGAACTGGGAGGACGTGCTGTACCTGACTGACCCCGAGACGTGGAGCCCGCAGGCCATGTTCGAGGTGGGTGGTGCGGAGTGTGGAGGTGGTGTGGGGTGTGGAGGTGGGGTGGTGTGGGTACACAGGGTGGACGGTTTGGGTGGAGGTTTTGGGGTTTGGGGTTTAGGCTCAGGGTCTGTACCTGACAGATTCAGCGACGTGGAGCCCGCAGGCCATGTTTGAGGTGGGTGTGGGTTCAGGTTTTAAAGCGTCAATCCTAAGCACGCCTTGAGTGTAGTAGGGTTTGGGGTCTAGGGTTGAGGGTGTGGAGGATTGTCAACACGTCAGGGTGTAGGGTTGAGGGTCTAGACCTTGGTTTTGCGTGTAGGGTCTAAAGTCTAGGGTCTACTAAACCCTGGGGGGGCGTGCTGTGCCTGACAGACCCGGGACGTGGAGCCCGCAGGCCATGTTTGAGGTGGGTACGGGGTGGACGGTTTGGGGTTTTGAGTTTTGGGGTTTGGGGTGGAGGGTTTGGGGTTTTGGGGTTGAGGGTTTGGAGTTTAAGGTTAGGTTTAGGACCTGTGCCTGACAGACCCCTGGACGTAGAGCCCGCAGGCCATGTTTGAGGTGGGTGGTGCGGGGTGTGGAGAAGGTGTGTGTGGGGTGGGGGGGTGGGGGGGTGTTGTGGGTGCGTGTTGACATGCCTGGGTTGAGATTTGGAGGTTGGGGTTTTGTCGGGCCTAAACTGGGACGTGCCGTGCCTTACACCCAGAGACGTGGAGCCCGCAGGCCATGTTCGAGGCGGGTGTGGTTGTAGTTGTTTAAGCCTTACGTACCCTCAACATGCCTGGGTGCAGTGGGGTTTGAGGTTAAGGGCTCAGCGCAGCTGATTTTTTAAACTGGGTTTGGGGGTGTCGACACATCTGGGTGTATGGTTTGCGGGTAAGGGTTTAGGTTTTAGTTTAGGGTATCAATTTACACGAAACCCTCAGGTTTTAGGGGCCATCCCCACCCAACCTGTGACCAAAATGTGGCCACACCCAAAATTCCAAAGTCGACAAAATGGCCCCATCGCGCGTGCAGAATGACTTCTCGACACGTAATATAGACATGCGTGTCGAGATCGTGTGCTGGGATACGTCGTGGGGCCGTCACGGGCCTCACGGAGCGCCATGCAACAGTCGCACCCAACCTCCTGCCGCGCCGCTGCGGGGAGCCAGTCCCCAAACGGTTTCGTTCCGCATTTCACCGTCTCTCCAAGCCACGGCCACCCACGACGCATGCGTCTAAATGAGATTGGCGGCAACTAAAAAGCACGCGTCAAAAGTGGATTTGGTCAACCAGGGAAGCCACAAGAAATTCCCAAAGTTTGGTGTCGCCCGTTTTGGCCACTTTGTCCCCTGGGGTGGGCCCAGGTTGGGTGGGGATGGCCTAGGATCGACAACCTTAAACCCTAAAAAGCCCCCTCCCTCCCAACACACACATCCTTTAACCCCCCACCCCACCCCAACTCACACACTCATGCCACCAAGCTCTTTGTGTCGAGTCTCAACACACACAGAGAGAGAGAGATATCGTTACAGAGAACTCTGCACGGCAGACCTAGATAGGCTGTTTCTGGTCATCATTGAGGAGATTCCATTTGGAGGCGGGTGACCAACCGTGCGCCAACAAGAGGGTGAATAACCTCATTCAAAAAGCAGTGGGGGAAAGGGGCAAATGCGGGTCACTGACAGCTGTGTTCGTCACTCCGCTTCGTCTGAGTTTAAACTAGGCCTCGGCAGATTGACCTCCACAGTTGTGGAAATCTCGCTAGAGGATCCACTTGGGTGTGACTCGCTTGGACAAGAGGTCCATGAACTCGGGGTGCTTGGAGATGTCGCGTTTGAAGTTGGAAAAGTGGGTGTTTGCGGAGGAACGGAACTTGACGGAGTGGGCGAAAAAGTCGCCGGCGCTGAGCCGGTAGGATGTGATAGCGCCGCCGGCATAGAGCGAAGTCATGTCCGGTCGGCGGTACGCGAAAAGGGCGGCAGTGGGGGGGTATATGATGTCGGGAGGGAGTGGGGGGGGAGAAGGGACGGGCGGGTGTGTGGAGATGGAGGGGCGGGGGGACGGGGGAGGTGGGAGGCGGCGGATGAGGGAGCCGATGAACGTAGCACGGTGCTTGTTGATCGTGTCGATGATGGGGAACGTACAAGGGGGGGAGGCATGCATCGTGGCGGTGGAGGTGTGCTCTGTGGTGTGAGGAGGGATGCCCTTGATGAGGCGGAGGAAGCGGTGGTGGGTTACTTCAAGTCGGTGGATGTGGGCCTTGTTCAACGTCCATGTCTGGCAGCCAAACAGTAGGGCAGAGATCACAAAGGCGTTGTAGAGGTGGATCTTGGTAGTGGGAGAGATTGAGTTGGAGTTCCAGAACCGGGGAGTGAGACGGTTGAAGGCGTACCAGGCACTTCCGATCCGGCGTGAGATCTCTGAGTCGAGGATGTCGGAATCAGACGTGTTGGGAGCGTCATCAGAAGGGCGGCGGGGGAGGACAGAATACTTCCCAGGTATTTGAACTTGGAGGTGGAGTGGACCAGGTGGGGGGTAGATGAGGAGTTGGAGGGGATGGTGATAGGGGTGGAGGGGACGGTGTGGGCAGAAGGGTGGCGAGGGATTGTGCCACGGTTTTGTCGTAGTTGATCGCAAGGGCCAGGTCTGAACAGATGCGGTCGAGGAGGGTGAGCATGGTGCGGGGGTCTTCCTCGGAGGGGGCGAGCAGGGCGATGTCGTCGGCGTAGAGAAGGGGGAGGATGGTGGTCAAAAAGTCCTTGCGGGACTCAGGGGTGTACAGTTTTCCGTCGATCATGTAGCCAATTTGAATGCCAACACACACACACACACACACACACACATCCCCCCCCACAATTACACACTCGTGCAGGCCACCAAGCTCTTTGTGTCAAGCCTCAACACGCGCCTGGCGCAGCGCTTCCTCGCGCTCGTGCTGCTGCCGCGGCTGAGGCGCGACATCCGACAGGTGCGTGCGTGTGTGTCGTCTCTCTCTAGACATCCTTCTCTCTTTTTCTCTCTTTCTCTCTTTCTCACTCTCTCTCTTCCTCTCTCTCTCTTTCTCTGTGTGTGGGGGGGCACACACGCCCGCGCATGTGCTGCTGCCGCGGCTGAGGCGCGACATCCGACGGGTGCGTGCGTGTGTGAAGTCTCTCTATATATATGTGCCCCCTCTCTCTCTATCTCTCTCTCTCTCTCTCTCTCTGAATCTCTGTAGTGGTGGGAGGGGCGCCTGGCGACATCCAACAGGCGCGTGTGCCGCCAACGGCGGTTAACAGGTGTTGAAATTTTGACGCCTGCAGGGCGGCTTACCGTCTACTCGTCTTTTCAAGGGCTTTCCAGAGAGCTGCTTCATTGAATTCCGTTTTGTGTGGAGGAAGATACACAATCAAGTGTAGAAGCGTGCGTGCATGCGTGCGTGTGAGTGAGTGTGTGTGTGTGGCAGGGGGGAGGGAGGGAGGGCTACACACACGCCTGTGCTGCTGGTGCCGCGGCTGAGGCGTGACATCCGGAAGGTGTGTGGGGTAAACGCAAACGTACACACATGCACACGCGCACGCACACACACACACCAGTGATGCAGACCGTGTCTGGCATGACGGCGGTCTTGTGACGCAGAACCAGGCTCGCAGGGCCGCTGTGAAGCGATCTGGGCCAATCTTGAAACGCAAAAATGTAGAAATTGTCGATTCACAATGTTCACACAAAGAACGGTTCCGCCAAACAGCCCCCACAGGTGGCGCACGTATCAGCGTTACGCCCCACTGCACCACTGCCCCCACCCCTCACTCCACACACCCGACACACACATACACGCGCACGCAGAACCGCAAGCTGCTCGTGTTTTTGTTCCAGGCAATGGGAAGAAGGCGGCACGCACACACACACACACACATACACACACGCACGCACGCACACGCACACACACACGCACGCAGAACCACAAGCTGCACGTGGCGCTGTTCCAGGCAATGAAGAAGGCTGCGTACAAGCCGGGGGCGTTCTACAAGGTACGTTAATGCATACACAAATACATTCATGCATACATGTTAATGCATACAAATGCAGGGGGGGCTTTGCTTTAGGGCACACGCACTCACATACACACGCACGGTATGCGGGTACGTGCATACTAAGGTAGGGTCGTTTGGCGGGACCCCCGCGTCACGCCGGAGCGCAAAGCGTTCTCGTTTGAAAAGTGTGAATATACACGATTTCACACTTCTGCGTCACAAGATCGACCCCGACGGATCGAAAGCGGTTCTTCGGGGCTGGTTCAGCGTCACACGGCCGCCATCACTTTACACCACTTATGCACGCACTCACACACGCACACGCAGGGCCTACTCCTGCCCCTCGCGTCCTCCAGCTGCTCCCTGCATGAGGCACGCACACACACACACACACACGCACACGCAGGGCCTGCTCCTGCCCCTCGCGTCCTCCAACTGCTCCCTACATGAGGCACGCACACACACAAACACACACACACACGCAGGGCCTGCTCCTGCCCCTCGCGTCCTCCAACTGCTCCCTGCATGAGGCACGCACACACACAGTTACAGTTACATCGGCTTTCCAGCAAAGACTACCATATATATATATATGCACACACACACACACACACGCAGGGCCTGCTCCTGCCCCTCGCGTCGTCCAACTGCTCCCTGCATGAGGCACGCACACACACACACACACGCACACGCAGGGCCTGCTCCTGCCCCTCGCGTCGTCCAACTGCTCCCTGCATGAGGCACGCACACACACACACACACGCACACGCAGGGCCTGCTCCTGCCCCTCGCGTCGTCCAACTGCTCCCTGCGCGAGGCCTTCGTCTTTTCGTCCATCCTCAAGCGCACGTCGATCCCGGTGCTGCACTCGGCGGCGGCGCTGCTGCGGCTCGCACAGGTGTGTGCGTGTTTGTGTGTGGTCGATTTTGCAGTCCGTCGGATTCCTTGGATTACGTTTGGTGTGTGTGTGTGTGTGTGTGTGTGTGTGTGTGTGTGTGTGCATCCTCAAGTGCACGTCCCTTCCGGTGCTGCACTCGGCGGTGGCGCTGCTGCGGCTCGCGCAGGTGCGTGTGTGTGTGTGCGTGTGTGTGTGCGTGTGCGTTCGTGTGTTGTGTTTGTGCGTGTTTGTGTGCTCGTTTGTGTGTGCTTGTTTGTGTGTGTGTGTGTGTGTCCATCCTCAAGCGCACGTCGATCCCAGTGCTAACCATGCGTGTGTGTGCCGTCTGACTGCTGCTTAGATGGTGGCTAGCGGCACCACACGACGAGCTTGTTCATCCGCACGCTGCTCGTGCCAGTGGCCGCCACCCGCTGTGATGGCACACACACACACAAACACACTCGTCGCTGCCGCGCAGATGGAGTGCAGCGACACCACGAGCTTCTTCATCCGCACGCTGCTCGTGCAACTGACCACCCGCTGCGCTGGCACACACACACACACGCACACACAGACACACACGCACGCACACGCATGCACACACACGCACACACACGCTTACACGCACGCACACACACACATACACGCATACACGCGCACACACGCAAATGCACAAACACGCGCACACACACACACACACACTTTCGTCGCTGCTGCTGCGCAGATGGAGTACAGCGGCACCACGAGCTTCTTCATCCGCACGCTGCTCGACAAGAAGTACGCGCTGCCGTACCGCGTGATAGACGCGCTGGTAAGTGCTGCTCTTCGGCAGACTAGCTGTCTTAGGGCTTAGGGTTTGGGGTTTTTAGGGTTTAGGATTTTAGGGTTGAGGGATACGGGTTTGGGTTTTAGGGTTAAGTGATTGACGCACTGGTGGGTGCTGAATTTCGGCAGACTAACAGACTTGCAGGCTAGCAGGCTAGCAGACTAGCAGGCTAGCAGACTAGTGATTGACGCGCTGGTGGGTGCTGCTTTTCGGCAGACGAGCAGACGAGCAGGCTAGCCGGCTAGTGATTGACGCGCTGGTGGGTGCTGCTTTCTGGCCAGTAATTTCCTTTTCATGATTTTTTATTAATGATTTCACAAAAAAACTTCATGTCTAGAAGTTCTATCATGTTAAGTTCATAAGCTCTTCGCCAGGGGCTCCCGCCCTGGCGCCGCTCGATGGCGGACAACCGGGACAACTGCGCTTGGTACTGGGCGGCTGAAAATCTGGAAATTTACCCTGCGCGGCTGTGACGCACAGCGCTACTGATTAACTGGTCCTGATGGGGCGAGGCTATGTGGCAGATGGGGCAGCGGTACGATAGAGAGCACGATGCACGATGGCGAGAATTGCGGCGAGCATGCACCCCCTCTCACAACGATCGGAACTCAAGCAGATTGCGGCTCCTAATGGTTTACTGTGCCTGGATGGGAGAGAGAGACGGATGGCGAGAAATTGAGAAACATGGGAAGCGAGGCACATGCGGCTAGGCTTTGTGAGGAGGTTGCGGCGCAGGGTTTCCCTGCCCCAAGGCGCAGATTATTAGATGGCGACGCGATCGATGCACCAGCCGTGCGGCATGGGGCGAGGCGAGGCCCCACCAGCGGGCGGGCACCATAATGGATATGGCGGCTAAGAACGGGAATGCGGCTACCGGGGATGAGGCTACGGGTTATGCATGCCAGAGGACGGCGGACAAGGCTAATGCGTCACGGCGCATGGGTAAAGAACGGGGAATGATGCTACGGGAGCTGGCGGGCGCGGCGCGCGCATGGCGCGCGCGGCGCATGGGGTTGCATGGCGGCGCTCTGCGCGTGCATGCATGGAGGAGATTGCTGGCGGGCATGGAGGAGATTGCTCGCGGGCGTGGAGGAGATTGCAGGCGGCATCATGGAAGCGGATGGCGAGAAATTGAGAAACATGGGAAGCGAGGCACATGCGGCTAGGCTTTGTGAGGAGGTTGTGGCGCAGGGGTTCCCTGCCCCCAGGCGCAGATTATAGATGGCGCAGCAATCAATACACTAGCCGTGCGGCATGGGCGAGGCGAGGCCCCACCAGCGGGCGGGCACCATAATGGAGATGGCGGTTAAGAACGGGGAATGAGGCTACAGGGAGAGGATACGGGTTACAGATGCCAAAGGGAACGGCGGAACAAGGATCAGCCATAGGTGTCACGGGGAATGGCTAAAGAACGGGAATGAGGCGGGTGGTACGGGTGCTTGCGCGCATGGAGCGCGGCGCGGCGCATGGAGATCGCATGGCGGCGCCCATGCATGGACGAGATTGCTGGCGGGCATACAGGAGATTGCTGGCGGCATGGAGGAGATTGCTGGCGGGCATACAGGAGATTGCTGGCGGGTGTGGAGGAGATTGCTGGCGGGCATGGAGGAGATTGCTGGAGCCAATGGCGGCGGCGGGACTAGTAGTAGAACACAGGCGCACACCAACAATGCGTTGCTGTCACTACCTGGGTGGTATAGGGTGGATCTGGGGCCCCAGTGTCCTGTCTAGGTCCAGTGCGTGCGCGCGTGTGGGGGTTTACCCTCACCCCTACCAGGTAGCCAGCCAGTTTCCCACTGAAACTGAGTTTAAGGTGTCGGGCACTAGCGCCGACACCGGTCTTATACATCATTACTGGTGTCACACAGACTGTAAGATCCATCATCAGCCGGATTTTGCTTTGACCGCGTTGACTGTTGACCTCACGTTAACCGTTTGTCCTCACATATAGGTCACTTGAAAGCTCTAGGCAAGCTCTGTCTGGCGGGCTCGTCAGACTTGCAATCCACTGGATGGGTTGAGCTGTGTTCAAGGTCAAAGTACAGCCGGAATACAGCCATTTGGCTGTGGATAGCCGAAAAGGAAATCACTGTTTTCGGCAGACTAGCTGTTTACCGCACCCACGCTGTGCAACTAAGTCCGAAAACGCCCCGCGAAGGCAGCGCAGACAAGAAATTACGTCGTCCGGAAAACGCGCCGCGGAGGTAAAACAACCTTCATTTCGGGCTTCGAACCCGGGTCGGGACTGCAGGCTCCAGAAGGGCTGTGCAAAGGCAGCACAAAGGCTACATTAAGTCGAAAATCCTCCCGCAAAGGCGTGAACAGTCGAATTAGCTAGTTATTTAGCGGACCCCCGCAAAGGCACAGCGTGTGTACGGTATGCACACTGGCTGTCACTGTTTCGGAAAGACAAGAGGTGGCACCATCCTCGCGCACACGCCACCACCATAACAATAACGACACACACACAGAGACACACACAAACACACACAACACACGCATGCACACACACACACACACGCACACACACACACGCACGCAAAACACACACACACACACACACGTACAAACACATGCACGCACTCACACGCAGGTGGACCACTTTGTTTGCTTTGCAGATGACGAGCGCACATACACACACACTCGCAAACACACACACACACGCTTACACGCACTCACACACACACACACGCACATACACACACACACACACGCGTGCACACACACACACACGCTCACACACACGCACAAACACACGCACATGCTTACACGCACTCACACGCAGTTGGACCACTTTGTTTGCTTTGCAGACGACGAGCGCACACACACACACACACACTCGCAAACACACACGCAAACACACACACACGCTTACATGCACTCACACTCACACACACACACACACACACACACACAAACACACGCACACGCTTACACGCACTCACACGCAGGTGGACCACTTTGTTCGCTTTGCAGACGACGAGCGCGAGATGCCGGTCGTGTGGCACCAATGCATGCTGTGCTTTGTGCAGCGCTACAAGGTGTGTGTGTGTGTGTGTGTGTAAGTATGTGTGTGTGGCGGGGTTGTGGGTCGTTGTGTGGCACCAGTGCATGCTGTGCAGCGGTACAAGGTGTGTGTGTGTGTTTGGATGGATGGGAGGGAAGGAGGTAGGGAGGAGGGTGGCACCAGTGCATGCTGTGCTGTGTGCAGCTGTAAAACAACACGCAGCTCTTGCTGTCTCTCTCTCTCCCTCGCTCTCTCTCTCTTTCTCTCTCTCTCTCTCCCTCTCTCTCTTCCTCACACACATTCACACACGCACGCGCGCAGGACGAGGTCCGGCCGGAGGACCGCGGCGCGCTGCGCAAGCTGTGCTCGCAGAAGCACCACTACCAGGTGTCCCCAGAGGTCGTGCGCGAGCTCGACCACTCGCGCTCACTCGGCGGGATCGCGGGGGCAGGGGCAGCAGCAGGGGCGGCAGGCGGCGGCGGCACGGCGGCACGGGCGAGCGGCGACGACGCGATGCAGGGCGTGAGCGGGTTTGGGGCTGGGGCCGCGGCGGCGCTGCCGTCGTCGGGGGTGGGGAAGCACGTGGCCGAGGCGCCGCACAGCATGCCGCCCGTCGTGATGATGGACGACGACTGATATGTGGCTCCGCAGGCGCGCGCTTCTCCGGACCCGCCGCTCGCTCGCTCCCCGGACGGCGTTTTGGCGCTGTGCTCGGTCGCGCCGTCGATGCGGTTTGGAAGGCGAGGGGGTGATGCTGGCTGGGTGCCTAGGCTGCAGGCGCCGTGGAGGAATCGAGGCGGCAGTGTTGTAGCAGTATCCTAGATTGCATAGGCAGAGCACTGTGCCACACAGAGTGGGGGCTTGAGGTTGATTCATACGATTCACCATCCGCCCGACTTCAGGGTTTGGCGCGTCCACGCTTTGCTGTCCCCCCCCCCCCCCTAGACCTCCTAGTCCCTTCGCTGTCAACCATGAGCGCTTTGGAGGAGAATGATGGAGGCCCTCCTGTAGAGGAGGTTGCAAGATCAGAGCAGGAGGCGGCGAAAGAAAATGAAAAAAAATCGCGCGCGCGTACTGTCGACGTGGTCTCGTCCTCCAAGTCGTTCGCCGATCTGATGGTTCCAGGCGCGCTGGCGGCGAGCCTCGCGGCGGCAGGCTTCACGACGCCCTCGCCGGTGCAGCAATCAGCGATCCCGCTTGGCCGCCTTGGCACAGACCTGATCGTGCAGGCCAAGAGCGGGACGGGCAAGACGGTGACATTCGCGGTCATCGTGCTGGAGCGCATCAATATGGAGGTTTCGGCGCCGCAGGTGGGTGATGCTGCCTGTGGGCCTGCTGCCTGCGCGTGGCGATGCATGGCCGCGCATGGCCGCGCATGGCGACTGCATGGGGCGCATGCAGTTGGCCTGCTGGGATGCGCCCCAGATTGTGCCTGTGACTCTACCATACGTCCCTCAGTGATCATGCCTCTTCTTCATACCAGGGGCGGGGGCCGGCCCTCCCTGGGGGCGGGGGGGGGAGGGGGGGCGGAGCACGTTCCACACGTGTGCCTGTGCATGCGCTCGACACACACGCACACACACACACACACACACACACACACACACATACATACATACACACACACACACATATACACATACGCATGCACGCATACACACACACAGACGCACGCACACGCACACGCACGCACGTAACGCCCCCCACCCCCACCCCCACCCCTCCCTCAGGCGCTCATCCTCGCACCGACGCGTGAGATTGCGATCCAGAGCGAACAAGTCATAAACCGGATCATTGCCGGGATGCCTGACGGCGCGCCGCGGCCCGCGTGCACAGTTTTTGTGGGAGGTGAGTGTGTGCGTGAGTGAGACACCAAATCCCCTCCCCCCTGCCCTGTCCTCTCCCCCAAGCCCCCCCACACCTCTACACTTCCCCCCACCACACGGCCCCCTCCCCAGGCCTCAACATCGTGGCTGATGAGAAGCGTCTGCGGCGGTTGGTGCACGTCGCCGTCGGGACGCCCGGACGCGTGTGCTCGCTGCTGCAGGTGTGTGTGTGTGTGTGTGTGTGTGTGTGTGTGCGTGGGTGCGGGTGTGGGGTGGGTGGGTGGCGGTGGGGGTGGGGGGGGGCTGGTGCATGTCGCTGTCGGGACGCCCAGGCGCGTGTGCTCGCTGCTGCTGCAGGTTTGTGTGTGTGTGTGTGTACGCGTGTGCTTGCGTGCGTGGGTGAGGGGGTGTGCGTGGGTGTGCTGGGTGGGGGTGGGGGGGGGGGTGGGGGGGGCTGGTGCACGTTGCCGTTGGGACACCCGGACGTGTGTGCTCGCTGCTGCTGGTGTGTGTGTGTGTGCGCGCGCACGTGGGTGCGTGGGTGTGCGTGGGTGATGGGGGGTGGGGGCTGGTGCACGTTGCCGTCGGGACGCCCGGACGCGTGAGCTCGCTGCTGCAGGTGTGTGTGTGTGTGTGTGTGTGTGTGTGTGCGCACGTGTGTGCATGGGTGGGGGTGGGGTGGGGGAGGGCTGGTGCACGTTGGGACGCCCGGACGCGTGTGCTCGCTGCTGCAGGTGTGTGTGGGGGGGGGGGGCGTGCGTGTGTGCGTGGGCGCGCACGTGTGTGTGCGTGTGTGTATGTGGGCGTGCGTGTGTGCATGGGCGCACACGTGTGTGCATGCGTGTGTGTGGGCGAGGGGGTTGAGGGGAGGGGGGGGGGGCTGGTGCACGTTGCCGCTGGGACACCCGGACGTGTGTGCTCGCTGCTGCAGGTGTGTGTGTGTGTATGTGTGTGTGTGTGTGTGGATGCGTGCGTGTGTTTGTGTGTGTATGCGTGTGTGTGCATGCTCGCTACTGCAGGCTGGTGGGTGGGGCGCGCGAGAGGGGGGGGGAGGGCACGTGGTGCGCAACTTGTGTGTGTGCGTGCCACGTCGCACGTGTGCGTGTGCGTGTGTGTGTGTGTGTGTGTGTGTGTGTGCGACCCCCCCCTATGTGTTAGATCAACCTGAGATCTGAGTGTCTGCGCTCGCGTGTGTGTTTGTGTGTGTATGTGTGTGTGCGTGTGCGTGTGTGTGTGTGTGTGTGCGTGTGTGTGTATGTGACCCCCCGGTGTGTTGGCTCAACCTGAGATCTGCGTGTCTGCGCGCGTGTGCATGCTCTCTCCCTGGCGCAGTCTGGCGTGCTCCCGCGAAGGTGCTCTCCATGCTTGTGCTCGACGAGGCCACACCAATCCAATCTGAGCTGTGCATGTGTGTGTGTGCGTGCGTGTGTGTGCATGCTGCCCCTGCCGCCGTCGAGCGCGCTCCCCACACAGGCACTCTCGTGCATCGCGATTCTGAGCATGCGTGCGAGTGCGTGCGTGTGCGCAGTCTGGCGCGCTCCCCACGAAGGCGCTCTCCATGATTGTGCTCGGCGAGGCCGACACCAATCCAATCTGAGCTGTGCATGTGTGTGCGTGCGTGCGTGCTTGCGTGCGTGCGGGTGTGTGCATGCTGCCCCTGCCGCCGTCGGGCGCGCTCCCCACACAGGCGCTCTCGTGCGTCGCGATTCTGAGCCTGCATGCGTGTGCGTGCGTGTGCGCAGTCTGGCGCGCTCCCCACCAAGGCGCTCTCCATGTTCGTTCTGGACGAGGCCGACACGCTGCTCGGCGACTCGTTCTATGCCGACGTCACGTGGGTGTACGACCAGCTGGGCAAGCGCAAGCAGGTGCCATGTTAGGCCTTGAGACCTGCATTGACGCTCTGTTTGCTAGTGTCTAGTCCTGATTGGTAGCATAATCACCACGGCTGTCTAGTCCCGATTGAAAGCATAGTCACCGCGGCTGCTCCGACATGTCGTGGGTGTACGGCCAGCTGGGCAAGCGCAAGCAGGTAAGGGCCGATTGGCAACAGCCCCGGGTTTTAACGGGGCTGTTGGTACCGCATTTGTTTCAAGCACAACAAGTAGCAAGTAACTGGGAGTTTTCTATTGCATCACAGCTGATAGGAAACACAAGTTTCTGTTGTTGCTGAGATTTATAAGTGTGAAGGAGAAGTACAGAGCTAAGAGCAGTGCTTGGCACCTAAGCTTCCATTCCGTCAGCTTGGGTCGCTAGCACCGCTCCAATTCTCAATCCTTTTGTGGCTCAGAGGTTTTCCCTCTAAACCGTACCACCCACCCACCCTTCTCAGTTGTAGTATTTTGGAGTGCTAGCTAGAACAGAGTCCGGCCGCTTGACATTGGTTGTGGGCAGTGATATCACAAGCCGGTTTGGGCATGGTCACTGTCTGCGGCCGGTGGAGGCCAGACTCTGCCCGAGCCGTGACCTCCGTGGTCACGCGTGACTGTAAGGACAAACTGAACACCATGAAGACAGCTGAGACAGAAAACAGGGTTTCCAGCTAAGCAGGCTACTCTTCTACTGGAGATCACCCGCCGATACTCCAGCACACTTAAGTGTACTAGAGTACCGCCGGCTCCCGACCGATAGACTACCGCTCCTGCCGTCTAGACTACCACAAACAGCGGTCTCTGAGAGACATGTCTGGCAAGGAGCATATAGGAGAGGACCTTCCTCAGGGTCACAGTAGTGGCCTTGTGGCCAGTCAAGCCGACAAAGCCGACTGGCGCTGACCGGAACGGTCCCCGCCTGGCAGTGCATGGCTGTCCAGCTCTCGTTTGCATGGGGCTCAGCCAGCGCCCCATGCCCCATGCACGGCCAGGTCCAACCAGGGGGGCATGGGCGACAGCTCGAGCACAGCGCACCGCCATTGCGTAACGCTATCCTACGCCAACCAACTCGACCCGCAGATCATGGCGTTCAGTGCCACCTACACGCCCGAGCTGCTCGCCGACTTGGAGCCGCTCATGAAGCGGCCGCAGCGGGTGATGCTGTGCGCTGAGACGGTGTCGCTGCAGGTGTGTGTGTGTGTGTGTGCGTGAGCGTGCGTGCGCGCATGAGTGTGGTCGATTTTACAGTCCGTCGGACGCCTTTGATGGCGCATGTGTGTGTGTGATGGCGCATGTGTGTGTGTGTGTGTGTGTGTAAGTACGCGCATGTTCTGATCAGCGGACCTTAAGCCGCTCATGAAGCGGCCGCAGCGGGTGATGCTGTGCTTCAGGTGCGTGCATGTAACACTACAGGCTGTTCTTATTCTGGGCCGTTTATGCCCACCCACCACCAACGTGCGGCGGAGCCGAGGGGTCGCCTTGCGCCCCACCAGCCTGACGGCTAGCCAGAGATTTTGTTTCCAGGAGTTGAAATGATTTTCTGGAGCCATTTGACGGGAAACCCGGCTCTGTGGCTCCCAAATCCAAACGCCGAAAGCAAAAACACTGCACTCACTCAGCCTGTCAGCCAGCGGACGGCGGGGGAGGGCATGTGCCCGGCGCCCACCCAGGGCTTGTGTGCGGATGAACCGAAGACATTTTTGATTCCAAGCATCCCCCGAGCCATTTCTCGCTAACAGTAGCAGCAACATCGGCTTCCCAGCGAAGACGACCTCCTAGTCCTAGTACCACCGCCTAGACCCAAGCGCAGTTCTGGCCCCGACACCACGTGTCAGGGGCGAAATTAACCAGCCACCACCCGGCTGCCTGCCAACGCGCAGCCATTATCATGCCAGGCCATTCTGATGTGGATGTGTCCCTCTCTGCCATCCCCCCACAGGGCGTCGCGCAGTTCTACGTGCCCTTCGATGGTCCGGACGCGCGTGCATACCTCTGGCAACGCATGCAAGCGCCCCCCAAACCCCAAACCCAACTCAAACCCCCAAACCCAAACCCAAACCCAACACCGCTCGCGCACGCATGCGCCCTCCTCGTCCTCACAGGGCGTCGCGCAGTTCTACGTTCTCGTCGACGGCCCGGAAGCGTGCGCTGCCGGCGGCGCTGGCAGCAGCGCTGGCGTCCCCCCGCCGCCGCCCCCTGCAGCAGACGCCAAGTGCAGAGCGGGCCGCGCAGCGGGCGGGGGGGCGTCCTCCGGTGCAGAGGTGGGAGTTCGCCATTGCCACCACCACGCACTTCCTCTCGCCCTCACTTTCTCACTCTCTCTCCCATTCCTTCTCACTCTCCCTCACTCCCTGCAGGCGCCATCAGACGCGGCAGTGGCTCTCTCACTCACTCATTCTCACTGTCCCATTCTCAATCCTCTCACTCTCTCTCTCTCACTCCCCACAGGCTCCCTCAGACGCGGCTGTGGCTCTCTCACTCTCTCTCATTCATACTCTCTCTCTGTCACTCTCTCACTCTTTCTCTCAATCCTTTTCTCACTCTCCCTGCAGACGCCATCACACGCGGCCGTGTCTGCGACGTACTCCGCCAAGGCCGACAGTGGCTCTCACTCTCTCTCATCTATTCTCACTCTCTCATTCACTCTCTCTCTCCCACTCCTCTCTCTCTACTGTCGCTCTTTTGCACTCCTCCTCACTCTCACCGCGCAGGCGCCACTAGACGTGGCCGTTGCTGCGACGTTCTCCGCCAAGGCCGACAGTGGCTCTCACTCTCTCTCATCCATTCTCACTCTCTCATTCATTCTCTCTCACACTCTCACTCTCTCTCATTCATTCTCTCTCCCTGCAGGCGCCACCAGACGCGGCCGTTGCTGCGACGTCCTCCGCCAAGGCCGGCAGTGGCTCTCACTCTCTCTCATTCATTATCTCTCTCACTCCTCTCTCTCTTCTCACTCCTTTGCACTCTTCCTCACTCTCCCCGCAGGCGTCATCATACGCGGCCGTTGCTGCGACGTACTCCGCCAAGGCCGACAGTGGCTCTCACTCTCTCTCATCCATTCTCACTCTCATTCATTCTCTCTCTCATACTCTCACTCTCTCTCATTCCTTCTCTCACTCTCTCCCTGCAGGCGCCACCAGACGCGGCCGTTGCTGCGATGTTCTCCGCCAAGGCCGGCAGTGGCTCTCACTCTCTCTCATTCATTATCTCTCTCACTCCTCTCTCTCTTCTCTCACTCCTTTGCACTCTCCCTCACTCTCTCCCCGCAGGCTCCATCAGATGCGGCCGTTGCTGCGACGTTCTCCGCCAAGGCCGACGCGCTGCTCGCGCTGCTGCACGCGCTGTCGTTCCACCAGGCAGCGGTGTTCTGCAACCACAAGCCACAGGCGGAGTGGCTCGCGCAGCGGCTCACGGCTGACGGCTTCCCGGCCGCATACCTGTCTGGCGATCGCCCGCAGGAGGAGCGCATGCAGGTCAGTTACATCGGCTTTCCAGCGAAGACTACCTTCTAGTCCTAGTATCACCGCCTAGACCCAAGTCCAGCTCTGGCCTAACAATTACTTACTTTGAGGGGCGGAAGCCATGCAGGTCAGCATGCAGGTCGGCATGCAGGTCAGCATGCAGGTCAGCCCGCAGGAGGACCGCATGCAGGTCAGGGCTTTAGATGTGTGGGCTTAGGGTTACGGGCAGGTTAAAGTTGGCTGCCTGCCTGCCTGACGACCGACCGCAGGAGGAGCGCATGCAGGCAAGGCATATAGATTTGGGGGTTAAGTAGGGTTTACACTTAGGGCTTGGGGGGTTGAGTCGGCTGCTTGCCTGTCCCCGTTGTCCAACAGGCCTGTGCCAACAGAGCCCTCTGCAACAACACCCAAGACCCATTTGATTCGCATTATCACAGGCCCTCACATGCTAGGACTCTCCTACGTTCGCAGGCGATGGACCCTGAGCGTGGCTTCAAGCTGCGTGAGGTCGTGTCACAGAGCTGTAGATCCTCAACAACAGTAACCTGAGACCCATTTGGTTCATGTTGTCACAGGCACTCACATTATATGACTGTCCTATGCACGCAGTCAATGGACCCTGGGCGTGGCTTCAAGCTGCGCGTAGTCGTGTCCAACAGAGCCGTAGAGCCCTCAACAACAATCACCTAAAACCCATTTGTCCAACAGAGCCGTAGAGCCCTCAACAACAATCACCTACAACCAATTTGATTCACAGTGTCACAGTGTGACAGGCACTCACACTCTAGGACTCTCCTTCATACGCAGGCGATGGACCCTGCGCGCGGCTGTCAAGCTGCGTGTGGTCGTGCCGACCGACCAATATGATGGTCGATTTTGCAATCCGTCAGACGCCGGTGTTGGCGTGCTGCTAGACCCATGATGGGGATGCACTCGACCCACCTACGACCAGCCACACGCACACACGCAGGCGATGGACCCTGTGCGTGGCTTCAAGCTGCATGTGGTGGTGTCCAACAGAGCCATAGAGCCCTCTACAACAATACATACGACCCATTTGGTTCACAGTGTTGACACAGTGAGTGCCTATGACCACAGGCACTCACATTATATGACAGTCCTATGCACGCAAGCGATGGACCCTGTGCGTGGCTTCAAGCTGCGCATGATCCACCGACGTGACAACCACCACCCACCACCCGCCACCCGCCACCCGCCACCCACCCACGCACCACCCACACACACACACACACAGGCGATGGACTCTGTGCGTGGCTTCAAGCTGCGTGTGGTCGTGTCGACCGACGTGATGGCGCGGGGCGTTGATCTAGACAGGGTCAACGTGGTCGCAAATCTGGACGTGCCGTATGACGCTGCTACGTACGTACACAGGTGGGATCACGCTCCGTCTCTCTCTCAAACATACACACACACAAACACACACACACGCCTCTGCCTCTCTCTCTCCCGCACGCCCGCCTGCCTCGCCCCCATATCGCTCTCACACAGACACACACACACAGGCATAGATAGAGACAAGTTACGGATCCCACCGCTAGCTAGGGATCCTAGGTTGCAGCGCTTGTCTGGGCTGAAGCACACACCCCGGTAATCGTTCCAGAAGCCGAGAAATCACCCTTGGATATCAAACTCGTTCGCTAGCGGGCGACCAGCCTTAATACCAGAGGATGTCTTTGGGCTTGCACAAACACACACACACACATACACACACACACACACACACACACACACGCACTCACACACGCAGGGTCGGCCGCACCGGGCGCTTTGGCTCCCTCGGCATCGCGGTCAGCTACGTGACTGCTGCCTCGTCCTCCCCTCGCTTTCTCACACACACACACACACACACACACACACATCCACGTGTGCGTACGCACACACGCAGGGTCGGCCGCATTGGGCGCGCTGGCTCCCTCGGCATCGCAATCAGCTACGTGACTACTGCCTCGTCCTCCCCTCGCTTTCTCACACACACACACACACACACACACACACACGCGTACACACACACGCAGGGTCGGCCGCACCGGGCGCGTTGGCTCCCTCGGCATCGCGGTCAGCTACGTGACTGCTGCCTCGTCCTCTCGTCGCTCACACACACACACACACACACGCACACACACACGCACGTACGCACGCACGCAGGGTCGGCCGCACCGGGCGCTTTGGCTCCCTCGGCATCGCGGTCAGCTACGTGACGGCTCCCGAGCTAGAGTCTCTGCGCGGCTTCCTCGCAGAGGCGCAGGCGGGAGAGGTGCGCAGCGGTTGGCGTTGCGCCATGGTGGACTCACATTGGGATAGATACACCCATGGGGGGGGCAGCCGCGTGGCAGCTGCGTGGCAGCTGCGTGGCGGCTGCGTGGCGGCTCCCTGGCAGCTGCACACTCAGCAGGGGTTCAAGGGTGCGCAAGCACACGTCAAATACGCCATCAAAAGCGTCCGACGGACGGTGAAATTTACCACACGCACGCAGGTCCGTCTGCTGCCCGAGACCATCCCAGCAGACATGTACTCGTTTGAGCTGGGCAGCGAGTGGGAGCGCGAGGCGCTCGACAGCCTGAAGGTGTGTGTGTGCTTCTGCTGCTGTGTGTGTGTGTGTGTGTGCTTGAGAGCTGGACAGCGAGTGGGAGCGTCAGGCGCTCGACAGCCTGAAGGCAAGTTCATTGTGTGTGGGTGTGTGCGTGTGTGTGTGTGTGTGTGTGTTCATGTGTGTGAGAGCTGAGCAGCGATTGGGAGCGCGAGGCGCTGGACAGCCTGAAGGTGTGTGTGCTGCTGCTGTGTGTGTATGTGTGTGTGTGTGTGTGTGTGTGTGCGTGTGCTTGAGAGCTGGGAAGCGGGTGGGGGCGTGAGGCGCTCGACAGCCTGAAGGCAAGTTCATTGTGGGTGGGTGAGTGGGTGCGTGCGTGCGTGCGTGCGTGTGTGTGCGTTTGTGCGTGTGCGCGTGTGTGTGTGCGTGTGTGTTTGTGTGTGTGTGTGCGTGAGCTGGGCAGCGAGTGGGAGCGCTTGGCGCTGGACAGCCTCAAGGTGTGTGTGCTGCTACTGCTGCTGCTGCGTGTGTGTGTGTGTGTGTGTGTTTCATGTGTGCGTGGAAGAGCTGGGCAGCGAGTGGGCGCGCATGGCGCTCAAAAGTCTGGAAAGGTGTGTGTGTGTGTGTGTGTGTGTGCGTGAGAGCTGGGCAGCGAGTGGGAGCGCAAGACGCTCGAAAGTCTCAAGGCCCGGGCAATGCTTTGACCTAGGTTTGATTTTCAAGGGCTGAGGGCAGGCTGAGGGGGGCTTCGCCACTGCGTGCGTGCGCACGTGTCTCGTGTGTGTGTGTGTTGTGTGGTTTTGTGTGTGTGTGTGGTGTGTGTGTGTGTGTGTCGCGTGTATGTGTGTGCACATGTGTCACGCAGGCTGTACCATCCATCATCAACAATCCCCTGCACCCTAACCTTAACTCCAATCCCCAAACCTCACATGGGCGGTGCCCAAAGGCGCGGCCGCCACCGACCCATAACCCTCACCCCTTATAAGATACCTCTTATAAGATACCCCTTATGTACCCCTTAGGTATCTTATAAATAAGACACCCCTAAAACCAAAACCTGGGCACTTACCCTAACCCCTAGATCAAGCTTCACTCACCAAACCTCACCCAGGCGGCGCCGAAGGGCGCGCCGCCGGCGCGGCTGCCGCCAGCGAGCCGCAAGCTCGCCAAGGACGACGCGGCGGCGCAAGACGCAGAGGAGGGGAGTGTCGAGGCGGGCGGGAGGGCAGCTGCCGGGACGGCCGGCGGCGGTGCTGCGGGCGGTAGTGCGGCGCCGCACGCCGGGTGCAACACCTGCAACACCGAGCGCAACACCGGCAACACCGGCAACACTGGGTGCAACAGCTGGCCGGACGAGTACAATGGCGTGGACCCCAACGCGTACGACGCGTGGTATTTTGATGAGGCGACAGGTGGGGGACGCGCAGACACAGAGAGAGACTGAGAGAGAGAGAGAGACTGAGAGAGAGAGACTGCGAGAGAGAGATTGTTACAGAGAACTCTGAACGGCAGACCTAGAAAGGCGGTTTCTTGTCACCATTGAGGGGACTCCGTTTGGAGGCGGGTGAGCAACTGTGCGCCAGCAAGAGGGTGAGCACACACACACACACACACACAGACTGACTGACTGAAAGCATGCATGCAAGAGGGTGAACACACACACACACACACACACACAATCACAAACTGACTGATAGCATGCTTGCATGCATGGAGGCACAACAGCCAGCTCAACGCTTACTGACGTTTGGCGTTCCTGCACCTCGTTGGGGCGTCTGCGGTGGTCGATTTTGCAGTCTGCTGGGCGCCCCTGATCCTGGCGTGTGTATGGGACTTATATGTGTGCGTGCACTGTGTTGCTGCAGTTACAGTTACAGTTACATCGGCTTTCCAGCGAAGACTACCTTCTAGTCTTAGTACCACCGCCTAGACCCAATTCCAGTTCTCCCCCTAACAATTACTTTTGAGGGGCGGTAGCCACCAGCCGGCTGCCTGCCAACGTGTAGTCCCAGAGCAAAAAGGAGAGCTATTGTGCGACGCCTTCAAAATAGGTCCTAACTGCTTCCAGGGGATAGGGGGTCAAGTGGCGCTTGCCAATCTACTTGACCGCCGAGGTGGAGGGGCCGGCGCCCGAGGGGCTGCCGGACCGTACACAACGGCTCTCCACCCGACCCTATCCTGAGCACGCACAAACAACAGGACTCACATGTGTGTGCACTGTGTTGCTGCAACAGGCGCGTGGCTGTACAACGAGCCGTGGGCGGCGTACCAGGCGGCGCACGGCGTGGCGCAACAGCCGGCGCAACAGCTGCAACAGCCGCAACAGCCGGCGCAACAGCCCAGCAGCAGCAGCGGCGGTGCTGCTGCTGCTGCTGCATACCCGACCCCCGGCTCCCCGACGACCGGCGACCACGACTACCACCACCAGCACCACCAGCACCACGGCAGCGACGGAGCGTCGGCGCGCCTTCCCCCCCCCACACACCACTTCCACGCACCCTACCACGCCGCGTGGGACGCAGAGGCGGCGCACCACCCCCACCACCCTCTCCACGGCCACCCCCACGGCCACCACCCCCACGGCCACGCGTGGGGCGCCCCCCCACACCACCCCGCACCGTCCACCCCCTACTTCGACCCCTACCGCCCAGGCCCCCCACACTTCTCGCAGTCCACACACTCCCCAGTGGACCTCTACCACCCCGGGCCCCCACACTACCCCACACCGTCCACACACCCACTGGGGGGCCACTACTACGACCCCTACCACCCAGGGCCTCGCGCCCCCTACGACCCAGCACCCTCAGTGAGCGGTGCGGGTTCAGCTGGGACAGTAAGCGACGCGCACGAGCGATACCGGCAGGCGTACCAGGAGTACTGTGACGGGGCGAGCGTGGGGCAGCACGCTGGCGGGGGCGGCGGGGGCGGCGGCGGCGCGCCAGCAGGTGCGTCCTTGTGATTTCACTCTCGCTCTCCTTGCCCTTCCACCGTCACTCTCATTCTTGGCTTCACTTTCAATCTCAATCTCGCTCGCCCGCCCGCTCTCACACTCTTCACTCACACTATCACTCTCGCTCACTCTCACTTTCAATCTCAACCTGGCTCGCACGTCCGCCCTCTCACACTCACTCACACTCTCACTCACTCACGCTCTCACTCTCGCTCACTCTCACTCTCACCATCACTCTCAATCTCAATCTCTCACACTCCCGCTCTCTCCCACTCCCATTCTCACTCCCGCCCCCACCCTCTCTCCACGCAGGTGCACCGAGCCACGGGGCCGCGGGCACGTTGTCACTCACTCTCAATTTCAGCTCACTGTTGCTCCCACTTCTCGCTATCACTCCCACTGCCACTCCCACTCCCACTTCCACTCGCACTCTCACCCCCACTCCCACTCCCACTCACTCTCTCACTCTTCAGGGGCGCCGAGCCGCGGGTCTGCCGGCGCGGGGTGGGTGCTGGTGGGGGAGCACCACCAGGCGGAGGCTGGCGGGGGGCGGGGTGTGGATCCTGTTGCGGATCCTGTTGCAGATGATGACGAGGAGGAGGAGCACCTGCGCATGGGCGTGCTCGACGGCGCGCCGCTTGGCGCGGCCGGGGGCAGCGCATGCGGCGGGAGCGGCAGCGGGGGCCGGGGCGCCGAGGATGCTGACGACGACGACGACGACGACGACGACGTGCCTGCGTCGGAGGACTTCGAGGGCCACGCGGCCGGTCTGATCGAGGGCCTGAGGCTGGGCCCACGGGGGCTGGCGGAGGACGCGGGCGGAGAGGGTGGTGGAGGTGGTGGGGCAGCGGGCGTGGGCGCCAGCAGCAGCAGCGCGGCGCCGCCGCCGCCGCCGCCACCTCACCACCCCCACGGCGCGGTCGGCGGCGGGTACCAGGACAACCACCACGGCCACGCGCACCACGCGCACCCGCCACCCCCACCCCACGGCCCCCCCCACACGCACCACCACCCCGGGCCTCCGCACCACCCGCCGCCGCCGCCTCCGCCGCACCATCACCACCACCACCACCCTTCGCAGCCCCACACGTGGATGGGGCCGCCCCCGCACGGGTACCCGCACGGCCACCCGCTGCCCCCCGGGGCGCACTGGCACCCCCCCCCGCACCACCACCACCACGCTGCACCCCACCACCCGCCGGGCTGCGCCGCGTGCGCGCCGCCGCCGTGCGCGCACTACGGGGCCCCACACAATTGCCACCACCACCACGACCCCCAGCTCTCCGCGCTGTCTGGCTTCTACCGCGAGTACAGCGCGTGGGCGGCGGGGTTCGACGCGTGGCGGGCGCAGTACGCGGAGTGGCACGCGCGCGCGTCAGCAGGGATGTGAGCAGTTTTTACAGTTTCTACGTGTACGCGCCTGGAGGACCCAGGGGCGTGGTGTGGGTCAAGGCCTCGACTAGAAGTCTAGGGGGGCTCTACTGGGAGAGCCCGCGAGGCCACGCTGCGCGCAGCCTACCATGTATGGGGTGCAGGCCACCATGCGTCCCGCCGGACTGTGAAGCAAATCAACGGCATTGTTGTGAGAAGTCAAATGTTTGTGTGTGAGCAGCTTCGATTGCCTGGGGCCTCGCCGAGTGGCGGCGGTAGTGCCTGTTCTAGTGGTGCCAGCCGTGTCGCACTGTGAGCAAGCCACAAGTGAAAATCGTGTTGAATGATCTGACACGCACGCGCCCTGCTCTGCCCGCGTGCCTGCAACCAGGCATCACGTGCCGCCAGGCACCAGCCGGCGCATCCCCTGCAACTCGGTCACGCTTGGCGCCCCTGCTCATCAGAGTGGCCCCCGTGCGTTTACACCACCATTCATCTACTCAGAGAGACGGTAGGCCTGTGACCTTGTTGCTTACGACGGTGGGGTGTCACGAGACTGCTGAAAGCTCACAGGGCGTCAACCCCCTAGGTCTGGTGTGACTGGCCTAGCGCAGCCTGTCACATCTGGGCTTCTATCTGCTGAAGCTTAGCTGCAGGCGGCACTTCTCCTGGAGGAGCTGCGCCTGCCGCTCCTGCTCCTCGCCGAGCGCCACCCAACCACCCGCGCCATCACCAGGACCCGCTCCTTGTCCAGCCGCACCGCCGCCGCCCGCATCCCCATCCGTGCCTGCCTGTGCCTGTGCGGCCTGCCGCTCCAGCACGACGCCCAGATCGAGCCACGCGTCGTCGTAGTTTCCTGACCAGGCAGACGGGAAGGCGGAAGCGGTGCGTGGCGACTGTGCGAGTGCGAGTGTGTGCGTGCGTGCCACGAACCCGTGCCGTGCGGCAGCGCAAGCTCGAGTGAGCGCGCCCCCCGCACCCCCTTTAGAGGCAACCCTGATTCGTTGTCTTATTAACCCAACTTGGCAAGTGACAGTAACAGCAACAGTAACATCGGCTTTCCAGCAAAGACTACCGTCCTAGTACCACCGCCTTGACCCTAGTCCAGTTCTGGCCCTAACAGTGACTTATGAGGGGCGGTAGCCACCAGCCGGCTGCCTGCCAGCGTGAAGTCGCAGAGAAAAAAGGAGACCCAATTTAAGTCGCAAAAAGGAGACCCAGTTTAAGTTAACACACCTTCAAAGTAGTGCAGCAGCGCGAGCTCGAGTGCGGCTGCGCTGTCGGAGGGCAGCAGCCCGGCGCGTTTCCTGCGCCTCACGCAGGGTTTTGGAGAGTGTGCGTGTGTGTGTGAGAGAGACAGGGTGCGTGTATGCGTGTGCATGTGTGTGCGCTTGTGTGTGTGTGTTTGCGTGTGCGCACGTGTGTGTGTGTTAACAGGGCAGGAAGGCAGCCAGGTGGAAGATGGCACGTGACAGGCGGCAGGCAGCCTGTCACCCGAGGCGGCAGGTGGAAAAGGCGCACCTTGCCGCGGCTGTCGCGCGCCGCAGCGAGTGGACATTGGTGCCCACGCTGGCGGCGCTCCCACGCCCCGCGCCGCCTCCGCCTCCGCCTCCCGGCGGCTCCAGCGCCGTGGCCAGCGACAGCGGCGTCATCGACGCGGGCAGCCGCGAGCAGCCGCTGTGAGGGGGTTTGAGGGTTTGAGGTGATGGAGTTTATATATGTATTCATTCATCAGAAAATCAACTTCTACGTGTTTAGGGGGGTTAGGGATATTTAGGGTTTGAGGGCTTTTCCAGGGTGGCCAGCGACAGCGGCGTCATCGGTGCGGGCAGCCGCGAGCAGCCGCTGTTGAGGGGGTTTGGGGGTTAGAGGGTTTAGGGGGGTCTAGGGTCAACTCAGGGTTTCAGGGCTTCTCCAGGGTGGCGGCGTCACCGCGGCAGGCAGCTGCAGGCAGCCCCTGTGCTGGTTCGGGGAGTGTCGATGGTCCAGGGCTGATGGTTAACGGTGTGCCAACCATGGCGCCCAAAATACCAGGACTTGCCTCGCGCGCGCCCGGTGGCGCGCCGCGTGTGTGTGTTTGTGTGTGTGTGGGGGGGGGAGCACAGCACAGCACAGCGGGCAGCCGCGTGCCGCGCCGCGGGTTTTGGGGCTTACGGTTGAGGTCTAACCGCGCGTGCCGCCCGTATGGTTCTTGAGGGTTTGGGGTTCAGGGAGTTGAGGGTTGAGCGCTGACCGCGCGCGCGCCCAGTGGCGCGTCGCGGGGGTGGGGGGTGGGGGGGCACATAGCAGAGCACAGCACAGCGGGCAGCCGCTCGGGTTTAGGTTGGGGTTTAGGGGGTCCAGGGTTTGGGGCTCACCGTGCGCGCGCCCAGTGCGCGTCGCGGAGGGGGGGGAAGGGGGGGCACATAGCACAGCACAGCACAGCACAGCGGGCAGCCGCGCGCTGCGCCGCGGGTTTTGGGGCTTACGGTTTAGGGTTTTTGAGGGTTTGGGGTTCAGGGGGTTAAGGGTTGAGCGCTGACCGCGCGCGCCCAGTGCGCGTCGCGCGGGGGGGGGGGGGGGGGGGGGCCACATAGCACATCACAGCGAGCTGCCGCTCGGGTTCACGGTTGAGGTTTCGGGGGTTCAGGGTCAGGGGCTTAGGTTGGGGGCTAGGAGCTCAGTTTTTGGCTCACCGTGCGCGCGCCCAGTGCGCGTCGCGGAGGTCGCACAGCAGGGCCGCGAGGAGCGCGCGCCGCGCGGCGGGGCGCCACAGCTCGGACTCGGAGACATCGAAGAGCTCGCACACCTGGCGTTTCGCAGCAGCGGGTGCGTTTTTTTGTTGTGTGCCGGGGCGCGACGCGTCGTCGCCGTCGCCATCGGCGTCGAAAGCGTGACACAACGGGGGCGCGACGCACGACGCGTGTCTGTGTGGAGAGTGTAACCGGCGATTTGTACACTTTTTCGCGTCACACGACACCAATCGCTCTGAGCAGCCCTGCGGGGCTGCTTCTGCTGTTGCGCCGAACATGTCCTTCATCTCTGGCGCACACGCACACACGTACCGACCCACTCACCACACCCACGCGCGCATGATCCTCCTGCAAGTGATCCTCCTGCAAGCTGTATACCGCACGGGGTCGGGTTTCCCATTTCCCAGAAAACCACCCCACAGTTGGTGGGAGAGGGCGCAGAGGGGTGCGTTGGAAAGCTCTCGCCGAGAGCAGCACAGCGGCATACGTTGTGTGGAAGCCCGCTATGGACTGCGCCTGGTGTATGAGCGGTCAAAGTTGCTTGAGCCGTGGGAAACATAATAACTAAAATCCTTCCCAGGGACCACTGACGCACACGCGTACACACACCTCTGACGCCATGAGCATGCCCCCCCCTCCGTAAGGGTCAACCACCAGCCGCTCGCCCCCCACGCGCAGTTCGCTTGACGCAGGCCACAGCACAAAGTATCGGCCCCCTTCGAGCGGCTTGGCGAGCATCGTCAGGCCCAAGCGTGCACACACCTGCGCAATAACAGTGTACAGACACAAGGACAAGGGGGTGGATTCCAGTGTTCAAACGATCAGAAACGAAAGGAGAGGCCTGACGCAGGCCACAGCACAACGTATCGGCCCCCCTCGAGCGGCTTGGCGAGCATGGTCAGGCCAAGGCGCGCACACACCTGCACAGCAAAAGTTTAAGATGAATAGGGAACGAAAACGGATGAGCGGCTGAGGGTAGAGGGCAGCAGCACAGAGGGGCGACCCCATTTCAAGCGGCTTGGCGAGCATAGTGAGGCCCAGGCGCGCACACACCTGTGGGCAACACATGCGCGTGTGTGTTGCAGAAACAACAGCAACAGCAACAGAAACAACAACAGCAACATCAACAACAACAACAACAACAACAACAACAACAACAACAACAACAACAACAGCAGCAGCAGCAGCAGAAGCAACACTGCAGCAGACTTCCCACCTCGAGGAACAGCATCGACAGCGCAGCAGCAACAACAGCAGCAACATCAGCAACAACAGAAGCGGCAGCAGTAGCAGCAGCAGCAGCAGCACCACCACCACCAGGCTTCCCACCTCAAGGAACAGTATCGACAGCGCAGCAGCAACAACAGCAGCAGCAACATCAGCAACAACAGAAGCAAGCGGCAGCAGCAGCAGCAGCAGCAGCAGCACCACCACCACTAACAGGCTTCCCACCTCGAGGAACACAGTATTGACAGCGCAGCAGCAACAACAGCAGCAGCATCAGCATCAGCAAGCAACAGCAAGCGGCAGCAGCGCCAGCAGCAGCACCACTACAACACCAACAGACTTCCCACCTCGAGGAACAGCATCGACAGCGCAGCAGCAACAACAGCAGCAGCAAGATCAGCAACAACAAAAGCACGCGGCAGCAGCAGCAGCAGCACCACCACAACACCAACAGACTTCCCACCTCGAGGTACAGTATCGACAGCGCCGCGCTGCCCCCCTTCCCGCTCTCCATCACGTTGCTCAGCTGTGCGTCGCATGGCATGCCGTACCTGCCAAGGACGGTGTGGAAAATTGTGTGGGATCGGTGTGGGCGGTGTGAACGGGCATAGTGTGGGAGTGGTGTGGGCGTGGTGTGGGTGAGGTTGCACTTGGCTATTGCCCACTCCTACTGTGTGAGTGTGGACATGGGCTTGCGTGCCTCTGACTGGCTCTCAGAACCGTGTGTATAAGTTCTTTGCGGTTCGTCACAACTGGGGACTGTGCTGGGGGGCTGTGTGTGCAAGCCTTGCTGGCTGCTACCTTTTTTCGGGCCTTTTGTTTTTACTCAGGGTTTAGAGGCAGTTTAGAGGCGCTCCCGTTGTGTTACGCGTTTGACGACGACGACCACTCTTACTGCCAACACCACTACTGCCAACTAGTAGGCATCAGTAGTTCTGTTAAGGATCTTGGGGAAGTGACAGCTCAACCCGGGCCTCGCGCTCATTGCGCCAGTCTCAACCCAACGGAGTTTCTGGAAACGTGTGAAAATGATTTCCACACTTTTTGGGTCAAAGTTTGCGCAATCTCAACCCGACTCACCAACCCGAGTTGGGCAATCTCAACTCGAAAGTGCACTTTTTCGGGTCGCGGGTTGGCTAACAGAAACACTGGTAGGCATGATACACTATTGCCATCACCTCTCCTACTGCCGAAACCGCTAGGGGAGGCAACCGTGTCCTCCTGTTGCACCTAGGCAACGACAAGGTGCGCCTAATGCACCAGCGCCGTCGCTTGAGCACCCTTCAAACACAGATCCTGCTACGCACATGTGTGTGTGTGTGTGTGTGTGTGAAGCGTAGGGAAGTAGGGGAGGGGGAGACCGATTGCAGCGCGCACGCATGCTACGGGTGACTCACAACAACAACAGCAACAACAACAGCGGTTGATTCAACTTGAACGGGGGGGTACTGTTCTGTTGAGTCAACAGCCCATATCCGACTGGGGTTTCCTGTCGAATCAACTGCGATTCAATCTAGGCTATGTTACTGACGCCGTACTACTAGAGCGTATGTTGAGGTGCTCCCCACCTGTTGCATGCCGCGTAGCCGTGGCGTTCAAACAGCACGGTGTTGACCGCAGTCAGGACCTGGACACAGTCCGCGCGCGATGCAGGCACGTCAAGAAAATTCGGTCAGGTGAAGTCAAGAGCACCGCAGCAGCAGCAGCCAGCAGCTGTGCGTGTTCAGTGCACCGTTCCAGGTGTTTGTTGACCGCAGTTGGCCGCACCTGCAGCGTGCGGGCGCCGACGAGGGTGGCGCTCCATGAGGACGCGCGGCCGGAGACGAGGCCGGAGCTGCTGCCGCTGCTGTCTCCGTCGTCGGTGGTGACCTCCTCTTTTCCGCTGGTCGAAGCCCCAGCTCTTCCGCTGCTGCCTCTGCTGCTGCTGTCTCTGCCACCGCTGCCTCCTTCGGTGGCGGCCTCATCTGCTTCGCCAGTGGCCCCATCCCTCCCGCTGCTGCATCTGCTGGTGCTGGTGCTGCCGCTGCCTCCCTCGGGGGCGACCTCGTCTCTTCCGCTGCTGCCCCCGACCTCGTCTCTCCCACCGGTTGAGGTCGCAGCACTGCTGCTGCTGCTGCCGCTGCCTCCCTCGGTGGCGACCTCGTCTCTTCCGCTGCCGCTTGTGGCGGCCTCGTCTCTTCCGCCGGTTGGAACCTCAGCGCTGCTGCTGCTGCTGCTGCCGCTGCCTCCCTTGGTGGCAACCTCCCCTCTTCCGCTGCCGCTTGAGGCGGCCTCGTCTCTTCCACCGGTTGAGGCCGCAGCGCTGCTGCTGCTGCTGCCGCTGCCTCCCTTGGTGGCAACCTCCCCTCTTCCGCTGCCGCTTGTGGCGGCCTCGTCTCTTCCGCCGGTTGAGGCCGCAGCGCTGCTGCTGCTGCTGCCTTCGTTGCTGCTGCTGCTGCTGCCTCCAGAGGGAGTGGCCTCGTCTCCGCCGATGGTTGAAGCCACAGTGCCGCCGCCGCGCGCTGCTACGCCGCCCTCACCCTCTCCTGCAGCCGGCCTGCTGCCCTCCCCCGAGCTCGACGGCGGCACCTCGCTGCCCTCCCCACCCTCATCCTCGCCCTCAGGCACCAAGAGTGGTGAGGGCTGTCCCTCATCGTCGATTTCATTCAACACAAGCGACTTGACCTCTTCGGCCAGCGCGTCCAAACGCTCAAGGCTCCACGTTGACGCGCTCGCCATCGAGCCAATCCTGTGTGCGTGTGTCAGTGGTGTCATTAGCGTCCCCGCAGCCCCCGCAGACCCCGCTGCGGGGCCAAACCGGGAAATTGAGGGAATGAGGGAAATTGCGGGGGCAAATCGCGGTATTTTTTCGCCGAAAAGTGTGACATTCGACAAATTTCACACTTCTCCGTGAAAAAACGCCTTCTGCGGGGGCACTTCGACATGTTCCCTCCTGTGTAACGGGACATTCTTGGTTTCCTTAGTGACATCACTGGCGTGTGTACGTGTGTGTGTACCGTGTGTGTGTGTGTGTGCATGCGTGCGTGTGTGTCTGCATCCAGACACTCGAGGCTCCGCCATGCCACGCCCGCTACGCAGCGTCACAGCCACAGCCACAGCCACACAGGATCATCCCCATCTCCATCCACACACCCAAAGCCACACAGCTACAGCCACGCCCACCTCTGCTCCGAGCTCCACCTCCACCACACATCCACATCCACACATTCCCGAGGAACAAGGTGTGTTGTGCAGCCACATCCAAATCCACACAGCCCCGCCCGCCTCTGCTCCATGTCCGCATCCACAGCCACACATCCACATCCAAGCCCACTTCAGATCCACGTCGCGCAGCTCGACGTCCACACATCCACACAGTCACATCCAAATCCAATCCACACAGCCCCGCCCACCTCAGCGCCACATCCACACATCCACATCCACACAGTTCCCGAGGAACAAAGTGTGTTGTGCAGACACATCCAAATCCACACAGCCCCGCCCACCTCAGCGCCACATCCACACATCCACATCCACACAGTTCCCGAGGAACAAAGTGTGTTGTGCAGACACATCCAAATCCACACAGCCCCGCCCACCTCAGCGCCACATCCACACATCCACATCCACACAGTTCCCGAGGAACAAAGTGTGTTGTGCAGACACATCCAAATCCACACATCCCCGCCCGCCTCAGCTCCACGTCCGCATCCACAGCCACACATGCACACCCAAGCCAACTTCCGCTCCACGTCGCGCAGCTCGACGTTCACACATTCACACAGCCACGTCCAAATCCACACAGCCACAGCCACGCCCACCTCTGCTCCGACCTCCGCGTGCACACATCCACCTCCACACAGTTCCCGAGGAACGAGGAAGTGTGTTGTGCAGCCACATCCAAATCCACACAGCCACGCCCGCCTCAGCTCCACGTCCGCATCCACAGCCACACATCCACACCCACGCCCACCTCTGCTCCACGTCGCGCAGCTCGACGCCCACACATTCACACAGCCACACATCCCAAACCACACATTCGCACAGCCACGCCCACCTCAGCTCCACGTCACGCATCTCCGACTCAACCTCCGGGTGCAGCTCGAGGGCCGACACCTGCGCGGGCGAGCGAGCAACACACGTTCAACTGTGGTGTGCGAGAAACCACCCGTGTGCTTGGTGACCATGGGAGGAAGCTCAGACTCAACCTCCGGGTGCATCCCCACGGCAGAAACCTGCGCGGGCGAGCGAGCGACACACGTTCAGCTCTGGCTCTGAAACCACCCGTGTGCTTGGTTACCATGGGAGGAAGCTCAAACTCAACCTCCGGGTGCATCCTCAGGGCAGACGCCTGCGCATGCGAGCGAGCGACACACGTTCAGCTCTGGTGTGCAAGAAACACCCGTGTGCTTGGTGACCATGGGAGGAAGCTCAAACTCAACCTCCGGGTGCATCCCCATGGAAGACGCTTGCGCAGCCGAGCGCGCAAGACACGCTGCAAGCCTACGACTCCGTATGTCGTACGGTGCGTTGGTCTTCAAAACACTTTGCCTTTTTTTTACAGCTCCCACCCCCCCACACACTGCACGCCCCCCTGCGGCGCCTCCCACGCACGCCAACGCCTGCGGACAACCTGCCCGCAGGCGCCCTTGCAAGGGCGTGCGTCGGCAGGGCCCCAGTACACTGCCCTTGGCCCCTGCGGGCCCCAGCACAAGCCGGCCTGCACAGCCTGCAGGGCCCCAGCAAAGCCCTTGGTCCCCGCGGGACACACATGGCAGGGTGCACAGTTTGAGCTTGGTACAAGCCCGCTTTTGGCGGGTAGTACTTGCCGAGTATTTGCGTGATTTGTCACAACGGGGGGTTGTCACAACGGTGGGTTGTGCCTTGCTGGCTGCGGGCGCCCGGGGCCGAGGGAAGGTTCAGGGCCAGTGCAGGGCGCTGTGTTGTGCTTTCGATGGCGATGCCGGGTGTACGCACCTCCTCTAGCGCGATCAGCAGGCACGCGCGCGCGAGGTTGATGGCCTCGTCGGCCTTTGCCGCACAGACCTCGCGCTCAAACTGCGCCTGTGCCCACCCGACAACCTGTGGGGCGCGTGTGCGCGCGTGCGTTTGTGTGCGTGTGCGTGTGTTTGTGTATGGTGTGTGTGGTTGTGTGTGTGTGTGCATGCGTGCGCGTGTATGTATGTATGTATGCATGTATGTATGTGTGTGTGTGTGTGTGTGTGTGCGCGTGCGTCCAAGAGGTTGCTCGCATGGTGCCATGCATCGCCATGCACCCACCTCGCTCCATTTCGAGGGCATCGGCGCTCCCTCGCGACCGGCACCCACGCGCATCAGATTGCACGCTCTGATGACCATTTCTGACGACCTGGAGGGGCGCCATGCCAGCCTCATCGAGGCGCCGTGGCCCCATTGCGCCACTGCCCCCCTAGTCGACAGCATAAGTTAACAATTGTAATTGGCAAGTGCCAGATCGTCGCAACTGCGTTGGGGGCGTTGGGGCACAAGTGTGGGTCACAATATTGCAATCTTGGGGGCAATCCCCAACAAGGGGGCTTGTCACTGTTTGTCACGCAGCGCTGCAACGGTGCGATGCATCGCGGGAGGGTCGAGGTTCCACGTGCCTCGCGTGCGGGCTTGACTTCGAGCAGGGTGCTGGGAGGTCTTCCTACGAGCCGCCGATCGGGGTTGCCAGCGGCCTGCGTGAGACCGATGACCCCGGCACGGATTGAGTCGCAGCAAGCCCGCACCATGGGAAAGGTGATGGGGGCTGTGCGCGTGTGCAGCGACCGAGAAAAAAAATCGTGACAGACAGCGGTTGCTCGCTCGATTGCTGCACCGCAGGCGTGCTCGTCGAGGGGCGAACGGGTGGTGGCCAACGGCGTGGCGTCAGAAGATGCGCTCGCGTCTATAGACTCCCGCAAGGAGTGAGTTGCATGGGGATGTGCTTGCCCCATGGCCACCATGCACCACCACCTGTGTAGCGCGTGCCCTGATCACCCCCTTACCCTGCCCTCTCTGCCCCACCGCCACCACCACAGGGTAAGTGGACTTGGCATCGAGGGCTGGCAGAGCTGCTGCGCCGATCAGCGGCGCTGCAAACCACTGGCTTATGGATGGGCGGTGGTGAACGGGTGGCACAGCCCTAACTGTGAGGTTGCACTGGACACCCCTTCCTGTCCCTCCTTCGCCACCCTCTCCCCATTCTCTCTCGAGCACCACATGCCGCCACGGCCTCGTATGCAATGCAATCGAGGGCACAGGATCCATGACGTGCCATCCCGTCGAGGGCACAGAATCCATCACGTCCCGATCACTCCTGTCAATTTGACCCTCCCCCCCCCCCTCAATGCGACCCCCCCCACACCCCTCCCCCACACCCCCATCCCTCACCACCTTCCCGCCCACCCTGTGCTTCCGCTGCGAACTTGGCGGCCTTGTACCTGCAGGACTCCCCCCTCCCCTCAGTACGGCAGACAACTCGTCCACGGAGGATATCACGATAATCACGCTGGAGGGCTCGGACCAGGGCAACCGCCTGCTCCTGGTGCGTGCGCATGCGCGGCAGTGGTCCCGCTAGTAATAAATAATCCGCCTCTGTAAGGCTCCAATGTGGCTTCCTAGTGTGGCTTCCTAGTAAACAATCCGCCTTTGCTAGTAATAAGTAGTCCGCCTTCGTAAGGCATCAATGTCGCTTCCTAGTGTGGCTTCCTTGCGAGTGTGGCTTCAATGTGGCTTCCTTGTGAGTGGCTCCAATGTGGCTTCCTAAAGTGGCTCCTCTGCTGCGAGTGTGGTTTCTTTTATACGGAAGGCATGATAGGGGATGCCTCTAGCTAGGCGGACGCGACGGATCGTCACGCCGCGACGGTCATGCTGGAGGGCTCAGACCAGGGCGACCGCCTCCTGCTTATGGTGCGTGTGGGTGCGGCACCCGTGCTAGCTAGGGGGCTGTGCTCCTAGTGCATATGCGTATGGGGGCTGTGCTCCTGCTGTGTGAGTGCTTGGCACTCATGCTGATGGTGATAGTACCGTAATTGGAAATTACATGTGAACTATTCGCGACCCAAGCCCTGCCCACATTCTGCTCCGGAGCAGCAGCTCGTGTTTGCGAACCCCCACACCGCCGCGACACCCATCCGCCCCCCCCCGACACGCACACACGCACACAGGTGTCGGCCGCGTTCAACGATGCGGATATCGACGTGATCGAGGCGACCATCAGCAACGAGGACGGGTTTGTTAAGGACGTCTTCAAGGTGTCGATCCGTGGAGGAGGCAAGGTCGGTGCTTCTTCGATTGGGCGATTTACCGCCTGCGGCGGGTTCTGGGCGGAATTCATTATTTGATTTTTGAGGGTTTACCGTCCGATTTTTGTCGATTCTGGTCGATTTTGCCGCTTTTTGTCGGTTTTTTTAAACCGATTTTTGCCGATTGAGGTCCTGGCCGCCAGCGGTAAGAATTAATTAATTGAAATCAATTGAAGAAGCACTGGGCAAGGTGGGTGGGCGGCAGTGGTTCCGCTCAGGGTCTTGGTGAGGTAAAGGCTCAACCCGGGCCTCACGGTGATTGAGGCGACCATCAGCAACGAGGACGGGTCTGTCAAGGACGTGTTCAGGGTGTCAGTCCGCGGAGGGGGCAAGGTGGGTGGGCGGCAGTGGCTCCGCTCAGGATCTTGGTGGAATTAAGGCTCAACCCGGGCCTCGCGGCTCACCGCCTCAATCCCAACCTGCCGGATGCAATGTTTAGTTCCAATGTGTGAATATGTCGATCATCACGTTTCGGGTTCGAGACTCGCGCAAGTCCAACCCGCAGCGCCGGCCCGAATCGGCCACTCTCAACCTGGCGTCGCAGGTCTGCGGCTTGCGGGTTGGCTAACGGAAACACTGGTGGGCGCGCGCGTCGGACCACCACCGCCACCAACTGTTACACATTGCGGGGAGCACCACCAGAGCACCATCCCATCAGAGCAACCACCAGAGAGCGCCACCACAGCACCAGCAGCATCACAGCAGCATCAGAGCACCATCAGCGCGCACCGTCAGAGCACCACCACAGCAACACCAGAGCACCACCAGAGCACCATCAGAGCATTATCAGAGAACCCCATCAGAACACCTTCAGAGAAACACCACAGCACCATCACAGCCCCAACAGCCCCAACAACAGACATCTACAGAACCAGAGCGCCATCACAGCCCCAACAGCACAAACAACAGACATCTGCACAACCGTGTGACGCGGGCGCCCCGCCAAATGACCCTCCAGTGTGACGCGCGTATCCGCATTATGCCCTTCTGCACCACTCCCATTCGATATCGTTACTAAGATAGCAGCGACACCGTTCCAGGGGCATGCATGAGGGCGTCTGCCAAAAACGGGCGACCACTATTCGCTATGAGGGGACAATCTGCACCACTGACACACACACACACACACGCACGCACACACGCACACGCACACACACGCACATACATAAGCACACGCACGCACGCACACACGTCATTCCCACACACGCATGCACGTGTGCGTGCGCCTGCTGCCTCGTCCCAGGTGCCATGCCCCCCTCCCCCACACACACACGCATGCACGCACACACACACGCCCCCCCCGCCCACACACATGCGCTTGTGCGTGTGCCTGCTGCCTCGTCCCAGGTGCCATGCCCCCCCCCCCACACACAAACGCACACATGCACACACACACACACCACACACACGCGCGCGCGTCTGCTGCCTCGTCCCAGGTGCCCGAGTCGCTGTTTGAGGATGTGGAGCGGAGAATCCCATTATGCCCTTGTGCACCACTGACACACACACACAGTCGGGGTTCACATGCGCACCGTCCGGGACAAGTGCCGGGGTGCAGTGTGGCTGGGTCCTGACACACACACACACACACACACACACACACACACACACACATAGGTCTCAATATACATACCACACACCACAAACACACACACGTGCGCGTGCGTCTGCTGCCTCGTCCCAGGTGCCCGAGTCACTGTTTGAGGATGTGGAGCGGAGAATCGCTGTTTCGTCCCTCTCGTCGTCACGCTCCTCACGGCCAGCCATCTACGGCATGATCGCAGCGTCGGAGGTGCGTGTGGTCGATTTTACAGTCCGTTGGGCGCCTTTGATGGCGCATTAGACCCTAGGAAAGAGGCCGACAG
>VFSX01000003.1:250000-300000 GCA_016618255.1 Chlamydomonas sp. UWO 241 | reverse complement strand
TCACGTGCATGGCATGGCTGCCGCCGCCCGCGGCCTCGGCCTCGCCACACGCAGGTTTCCACAGGTTTCTTGTCACTTGAAGTGAAGCCCGGGTGGGTCTCTAAAGCAGTTGAGATTTAGCAGGTTCCCGCCAGACGCGTGTGATGTTTCACGTGTGCATCTGGCTGCCGCCGCCCGCGGCCTCGGTCTCGCCACACGCAGGTTTGTTGGGGCTTGGCAGCTACAACAACATGAGCACAATCGCACGGGCATATTTTGATCAGGGCGCGGGGTTTTGTGTGCATCTGGCTGCCGCCGCCCGCAGACTCGGGTGGTGACTTAAAATGAAGTCCGGGTGGGTCTCTAAAGCAGTTGAGATTTAGCAGGTTCCCGCCAGACACTTGCGATGTTTCACGTGTGCATCTCTGGCTGCCGCTGCCCGCGGACTCTGCCTCGCCGCAGGTTTCGTCCTGTTGTTCTGTTTGTCACACGATTTTTTGTTTGTTGTACGGTTTGTTGTAGTAGGGCCTGTGTTTTCAGCTGGGCATATTGTTATTACCGTAAACTTGGTTAGCCTGTATCGGTGGCCCAAAAAATGTAAATTAATTGATTCTGGAGGCACAGTATCGCGCGCAGCGAGTTTTTTTTCAGTATTCGACAGTATCGCAGTACCGTACGCGCGGTAAGCCTTCGCGAATATGTAATGTTTTGGACGCCCCCGCGAAGTTGTGCGCGAAGTCGCAATCATTTCTCCTCGCCCCCCCGCGAAGAGTAAAAAAGGTCTCGAATGGGGCTCGACCCGCAGACCTCACGATTTGCCTACGAAAAGGTCATTTTCGTAGGTTCGCGGACAGCTAACAATGGGACCCCATACCCCCCGCGAACCGAAACCTATGCATATAACCCCCCCGCGGATGATTAAACAATTTTTTTTTACCCCCCCCCCGCGAAGGCTAACCGCGCGTACGGTTTGTTATTCCATCCCTTTCCCCACACATACAGTGAGCCTGGCGTCCCCTCGAGGGTGTATGGGAAGTACCACCGGCACGTGTAACCAATCTCTCTAAAAGAACAAGGTACTTTTTACGTTTTTTTGTAAATACCACACCGCAAAAATGCTAGCCTAAGGCGGGATTCGACCTCAAGGTGGCTTGAATACTCCAGTTCAAGTGTATCGCGGCCCGAAACCAATTCATTTAACTCTCTCATCATTTAATTAACTGTATCGGCTCAGAGTATCGGATGGGTCCGGGAATTATTTACCGATACATGCTAACCGAGTTTACGGTAGGGTGCGGGGGTCCACGTGCATCTGGCTGCCGCCGCCCGCGGACCCGGCCTCGCCACAGGCAGGTTCATTAGTGTGTCCTGTTGTCCTGTGTGTTTTCCTCTTGATTGTTTCGTTGGTTGTACGGTTGCACGGCTGTGCGGTGGTACGATGGTGCGGTGCTGTGCAGTTGTACTGTACTGTTCGGCTTGGGTTTGTGGCAAGGCTTGGGGCTTTCCATGTGTGTGGCTTGGGGCTTCATGTGCAGCTGGCCGCCACCGCCCGCATACTCGGCCTCACCTAAGGCAGGTTCATTGGGGATTTTGCAGGGATTTCCTGTTCAATATTTTCAATTAATTATTCCACAGCCGGAATCTGCTTTGACCACATTGACCGTCGACCTCTCGTTGACTGTTTGCCTTCAGAATTCGGTAATTTGAAAGCTCTTGACGAGCTCTGTCTAGCGAGCTTGTCAGACAACCAATCCACTGAATGGGTTGAGCTGTGTTCAAAGTCAAAGTACAGAATGGCTGTGCAGAGCCGAAAAGGAAATCACTGGGCTTTTGAGTCTTCAGCTGGGTTTGTGGTTGGGAGGCTCCTAGGAGGGCTTCAAGGACTTGCGTGTGGCTTTGGGCTGTACGTGCATGCCTTACCCGCCACTCCCCCTCCCCCTCCCCCTCATCTACCCGCCCTGCCTACCAACATCTCTCTCGCTCTCTCCCTCTTTGTCACGCACTCTCCCCTCTCTCTCTCTCTCTCTCTCTCTGTGTCTCCCTTCCTCTCCCCCTCTCTCCTCAGGGTTACCTCCCGCACACCTCCTCCGACCTCGACACGCCGTACGCGTACGGCACTACCCACCCAACCACCCACACCCCTAGCATCTCCTTCTCTATCTCTCCCTCTCCCTCTCTCTCTCATTCTCCCCCTCTCTCTCCCTCTCTATCTCCCCCCCCCCTCTCTCTTTCTTTCTCTCTTTCTTTGTGTCTCTTTCTCCCCCTCTTCTCTTTCTTTCTCTCTTTCTCTCCATCTATCTCTCCCTCTTTCTCTCTCATTCTCCCTGTTCCCCCCTCTCTATCCAGGGTTACCTCCCGCGTGACATCTTCAACCTCAACACGCCGTACGGCTCGCCGGACAAGCTCAAGATCCTCATCGAGAAGATGCACACGCGCGGCTTGCTCGCGATTGCAGACATCGTCATCAATCACCGGTGTGCGTTTCAGCAGGTACGTTCGTTCATTGTTATAAAGACATGTATGAATGAAATGGGGGCCGGCGGGGGGGGGGGGACTGCAGGGCAAGGGCGCGGCATCCGTGCGATTGCAGACATCGTCGTCGACCACCGGTGTGCGTTTCAGCAGGTGCGTTCGTTCATTGTTATAAAGACATGTATGAATGCAATGGGGGCCGGGTGTGTGTGTGTGTGTGCAGGGCAAGGGCGCGGCATCCGTGCGATTAGCGCTCAGATGGCAAGTGGAACTGGTTTGGCGGGGATAGCGACAAGGCGTCGTGGGAGCAAACTCCCCCCCCCCCCCCCCCCACACACATTTTGTTTTGTCAACACACCCCACACGTCCCCCCCCCCCCCTCAACACACACAGAGCTCAGACGGCAAGTGGAACCGGTTTGGCGGAGAGAGCGGCAAGGCAACGTGGGACCCGAGCGCCATCACATGCAGCAACCCAGAGTGGGGCGGGCGCGGTGGGCCCAAGCAGGGGGACGAGTACCCTGCCGCGCCCAACATCGACCACAACCAGGTGTGTTACCTTTACACTGCATCATCAGAGAGAGGGAACGCCAGAGAGAATGGGAGAGAGAGTGAGAGAGAGCTATCATTTGCTGCGTGTGTGTGTCTCTGGGGTGTGGGTGGGGCGGGCGCGGCGGGCCGAAGCAGGGGGGATGAGAACTCGGCAGCGCCCAACATCGACCACCACCAGGCGCGTCTCTCTCTTGCTCTTTCTCTATCTTTCTCAGCCTCTCTCTCTCTGTCTCTCTCTGTGTATGTGGTTTGTGTGTGTGATTGGGGCGGGCGCGGCGGGCCGAAGCAGGGGAACGAGAACCCAGCGCCCAACATCGACCACAACCAGGCGCGGTACTCTCAACTTGCCGCCCTCCTCCACCCCCCACAATCCACATTTCCCCACACTTCCTCCCACACTTCTACACCCCAGGACTTTGTCGTGCGCGACTACACCGAGTGGCTCAAGTGGCTGCAGTCGGACGTGGGGTTCGACGGCTGGCGCCTCGACTACGTGCGCGGGGTGCCGGGTAACTTCATGCGGCGGTACATTGAGGCAACTGAGCCGTTAATGGCGCTCGGGGAGTTCTGGGACAGGTGCGTGTGTGTGTTTGTGTGCGTGCGTGCGTGTGTGTACGTGTGTGTGCTGACCAGAAACGGTGCGTTTGGTCAATTTTACAGCCTGTCAGAAGCTTCTGTAATGTTGTATTAAACTTGTGGCGGTGGCCAGCGGTGGCCAGCAGGAACGGTCGCCTGCTCCTCGACACTGCAACTGCATGCAGCCTGCGCGCTGCCAACACTCTCTACCCCCACAGGCCTGAGCACCAGTACACCCACATCAGCCCCATGGCTGTTGCACAGAGCAGACGGCATGCATGCTCTGTGCGCCGCCTGCACAGCGTCAAGGACTACATCCTGGTCGCGCGCCGCCGCATGCATGCGGTGACAGACTGTAGGGTGCGTAGGAGCCCAACCTGGGACAGCGATCACCGCATGGTGGTACTGTCCATGCGCCTCCGCATGCGAGCCTCCCGCCATGCAGGCGGCTCTCAGCGGCGCGCATGGGACTCTTCACAACTGCGGCGCCCGGCTGTCCGTCGTGAGTTCAACCTCCAGCTGTCCGATCGCTTTGGGCTGCTGGAGGCCGTGCCACCCGAGGGCGCTGATGCCCAGGCGGAGTACGACGCGATGGCTGCTGCCATTCGCGAGGTGGCCACCAACCACCTCGCTCCACGCGGCAGCCGCCGGCGGCGCGGCTGGCAGTTCACTCTGTCGCAGCGCACCCTCCGGCTCATGGACGCCCGGCAGCGCGCGCACACGGCATGGCTCAGGAGCAAGTCTGCTGCTGCCAAACGAGAGCGCAACCGCGCCAACCGCGCGGCCGACGCAGCTGTGCAGAGAGACAGGGAGAGGTGGATCGGCCAGCAGGTGGCGGAGGCGCAAGACATGCTACGCAAGAAGAATCTGCGCCAGTTTGCGCGCGCGTGCGACAGGCTGGCGGGCCGCAGCCGCAGCCATCAGATCCCACCTGCCATGCGGGACGTCTCGGGCGCGCTGCACAGCGGTCCAGACGGGGTGCGAAGGCCATGACAGAGTCATTCGACAAGCTATATGGCGGGGAGACCAAGCTCAGCGACGAGACCCTGAACCAGCTGGAGAACGATGTAGCGGCGTTTGAGCTCACACGCGCCACAGAGGTGGACGAGGCGCACGGGCGCCCCCCTGACCTGGCTGAGACGGAGGCGTGTGTGCGAGCGTTGCGCTCGGCCGCCGCTCCGGGCGGTGACCAGCTGGACGCCATGCTGTTGCGGTGCCCACCTGCCATCGCATGGCTCCACCGGGTCATCATCGCCGTATGGCGGTCGGGGAGAGCCCCGAGGGAATGGAAAACTGCTATTATCACACCGTTATATAAGGGGAAGGGTCCGCGTGACTCCCCTGGTAACTACCGCGGTATAAGCCTTCTCTCTATTGCCGGGAAAGTGTACGCTGCCATACTTCTGCACCGCGTCTCCACGCAGGTTGATGGTCAGTTGCATGAGGCTCAGTGTGGTTTCAGAAAAAGCAGAGGCACTGTTGATGCGATTTTTACTCTGCGCTCGCTGAGCGCGGCACATGCCGAGTACAAACAATGCATGGCTGTGGCATTTGTCGACTATTCTAAAGCTTACGATTGCATAAACCGTGCGGCACTGTGGAGAGTCCTTAGATTATATAGTGTTCATCCGCACATTATTGATCTGTTGGAGGATCTTCACACCAACACCGCAGCTGCCGTGCGGCTGGCTGGGAAAATCGGGCACGAATTCCCCGTGTCGTCTGGTGTGCGACAGGGGTGCGTCATTGCTCCTGTGTTGTTCAATGTTTTTATTGACCACATAGTGAAAAAGGCGCTAGACATGATGCCAGAGGGGGCTGGCGTGTCAGTCGTGACCCGAGCCGGCGGCTCTGTGTTGTCGTCGTCGGTTGAGCGCATAGTAATGCTGATGTATGCCGACGATTTATGTTTGTTCTCGCATGACCCAGCTCAGTTGGCGCTTATGCTGAAAATCCTTGACAAAGTGTCCTCTAGCTTTGGCATGCAAATCAACGCCGCCAAAACAGAAGTGATGATTTTGCCAGCAGATTTTGTCGCGGATCTGCCCACGTTTGCGCTGACTGGTGGTGAAGTGAAGACCGTCTCTGCATTTAAGTATCTAGGGAGTTGGATAACCCAGAGTGGTGGTGTGGAAAAGGAGATCGGTGTGCGTGTCGGTCGCGCGCTGGGCGTGTTTGCGTCTTTTGATAAGATTTGGGCCAGCAAGAAGATGCAAGTGCAGTCTAAGATGCGGGTTTACAACACTTTCGTGCTGCCCCACTTTCTGTACGGCTGCGAAACATGGGCCCCTACTAAAACACAACTGACTCGATTGGAGGTTGCCCACTCTAACTGCTTTCGTCGCATTCTGGGTGTGCGCCTGGTCGACCGGCACAGATTAACTTATATTCGGCAGGCGTGCGACACTGAGCCAATTGAGAGCCTTGTGGCAAAGCGATCAATGCAGTGGCTAGGCCATGTGATGCGCATGCCGGCTTCTCGTCTTCCTCGTACGACTTTTGACTGCACAATGGATGTGGCTCGGCAGCAAGGCCGGCCTCCAGCCTCCTCCCGACACTATTTTCTTAAGCTACTGATTCAGCAGCTAGGCGAAACTAGTGGCACTCGTTCTGATTGGAAGACTTTTTTTGGACACGGCGTTTGAGCGTGCTCAGGATAGGGTCGGGTGGAGAGCCGTGGTGTACGGTCCGGCTGCCCCTCAGGCGCCGGCCCCTCCACCACGGCGGTCAAGTAGATTGGCAAGCGCCACTTGACCCCCTATCCCCTAGAAGCAGTTAGGACCTATTTTGGAGGCGTCGCACAATAGCTCTCCTTTTTGCTCTGGGACTACACGTTGGCAGGCAGCCGGCTGGTGGCTACCGCCCCTCACAAGTACTTGTTAGGGCCAGAACTGGACTTGGGTCTAGGCGGTGGTACTAGGACTAGAGGTATTCTTTGCTGGAAAGCCGATGTAACTGTAACTGTAACTGTAACCTTGTGTGTGTGTGTGTGTGTATGTGTGTGTGTGTGTGTGGTGGGCAGCTTTATGCGGGGTACATTGAGGCGACTGAGCCGACGGTGGCGCTCGGGGAGTTCTGGGACAGGTGCGTGTGTGTGCGTGCGTGCGTGTGTTGGTGTGCTGACCAGAAACGGTGCGTGTGTGTGTGGTGATCATAAACAGCCTATCTAGATAGATCTGCGCTTCAGAGTTCTCTTACAATTTCTCTCTCGGTGGTCGTGTGCAACTTTAAGCGGCGTTGCATTTAGGCAACAGAGCCAACGATGGCGCTCGGGAAGTTCTGGGACGGGTGCGTGTGTGTGCGTTTGTGTGTGTGTGTGTGTGTGTGTGTGTGTGTGCGCGTGCGGTCGATTTCACAGTCTGTCGGACGCCTCTGGTGGCGTATAGGAAGTGCATGTGTGTGGTGTGGTGCTGGGCAACTTCCATGCGGCGCTACATTGGGGCAACTGACTGAGCTGACTGAGCCGACGAAGGCGCTTGGCGATTTCTGGGACAGGTGCGTGTGGTCAATCGATTGTACAGCCCGTCAGAGGCCTGTAATGGCGTATTGTACTTGTGTGTGTGTGTATGTGTGTGGGTGTGGGTGTGTGGTTCTGGGCAGCTTCCATGCGTCGGTACATTGAGGCGACTGAGCCAACGATTGCGCTCGGGGAGCTCTGGCACGGGTGCGTGTCAAAGGGAAGAGGGGCTCAACATGATGGGGCGTCAGGACGTGCGGGGGGGGGGGGCTGGAGGGGGGGGGAGAGGGTGCGCCTCGATGTGAGCACACGCACCCACCCCCACGCTGACACACACACACACACGCACGCACGCCTCCCCCCTCGTAATCCCCCACAACCGCCCACCCCACACACATCATATCTTCACCCTCCCACTCACCCACCCCTCCCGCCTGCTCCCACTCCCATGCACACACACACACACACACACATGCAGCTGCGATTACACCGACGGCGGCATCAACCACACCCGGGACGCGCACCGCCAGCGCAGTTACAGTTACATGGCATTCCAGCTAAGACAACACTAGTCCTAGTGCCACCGCCCTGTGAAGGACGATAGCCACCAGCCGGTTACCTGCCGTCTAGACTACCGCTCCCGCCGGCTAGTTTAGACCCAAACAAGTCCCTGAGGGACATGTCTGGCAAGGAGCGTATAGGAAAGGACCGTCCTCCTCCTGGCCTTTGAGGCCAACCACGCCGGCTGTGCCGACTGGCGGCGCTGAAGCAGAAAAGTCCCCGCCTGGCATGGTGCATGGTTGTCCAACTCCATGCATGGGGCTCTGCCTGCGCCCCATGCGTCATGCATGGCCAGGTCCCACCCTCCAGGGGGGCCTGGGCAAACAGAGTCGTCATGGCAGGCTGCCTGAAGACCAATGCCGACGCCAGTCACCGGCAGACGAGTGCCCCCGAGGGTGAGCGCGGTGACAAACGCTGCGATGGTGAAGCGGATAAACTCTGTTGTTGCCTCGGCGGTCACCACCGCTGAAGCCCTGATGGTAGCTCGCCCCCACGAGCAGCCATCTTGACCGATGTCCAGCATGCATTGACGGGCGCCAGCTCCTCCGCTCGTCGATCAACTCGTCGAGATCGGTGCCGCATGGCGTCCTGCATGGGAGGAGGATAAGGGCCGTCTCCCAGCACGGGTCGCGGCAGCGCCGCGGCTACTCGCCAAGCCATGACAGCGCCGGGCAAGCCGCTCCTGTAGTTTCCACCGAGGGACAGTCTAGCAGGAGCCAGGCCAGTCGTATTTTATCCCGCTCGTCAGCGGCACCGCCAGCGCATTGTTAACTAACTGCCAACGCACACACACACACATGCAGCTGCGAGTACACCGACGGCGTCATCAACTACAACCAGGATGCGCACCGCCAGCGCATCGTCAACTGGTGCGACCAGACGGCCGGGCTGAGCGGCGCGTTTGACTTCACGAGTGAGTCAACCCAGGGGGGGGGGATTGTGTGTGTGTGGGGGAGAGGAGTCGTGTCAGTTGTTTTGGTTGGTTGTGTGTTGGGCGCGCGCACCGCCAGCGCAGCGTCAACTGGTGCGACCAGACGGTCGCAGTTCAGGAGTGAGCCAAACCAGAGTGGTTGTGACAGTCGTTTGATCGGTTGCTGGTTGGGGCGCGCGTGGGTGGGGTGTGTCAGTTGTTTTGGTTGGTTGTGTGTTGGGCGCGCGCACCGCCAGCGCAGCGTCAACTGGTGCGACCAGACGGTCGGGCTGGGTGGCGCGTTCGACCTCACAGGTGAGTCAAACATGGGTCAAACCGAGGTCGGATTTGGGTACGCAAGGGCGTGTGGGCTTGACTGTAGGGGCGCGCACGCGCCCCTATGAGTAAGTCGTTTGGAATTTGGCGTGTGCATGGTTTGGTTACACAAGCGTGTCGCAAAAATTAGAATTAAGTCGGGGTTTTCCTTTGCGAATGAGTCAGGCTGGGGGACGGCCTCTGATGTGCTCTGATGTGGCCTCTGGCGTGCTCCGATGCGGCCTCTGACGTGCTCTGACGTGGCCCCCTGGCATGCTCACGCAGGGCCACACCCACACCCACCCATGCCTCAACACGTGCCCCCTCCCCCACACCCCTTTAGGAGGGAGCTTTATCACACCCACAAACCCACACACCCACATCCAAACGCACACACACACACACACGTGCCCCTCCCCCCCCCCCCCCCCCCCCCCACTCAGCCAAGGGCATCCTCCAGGAGGGAGCTCGCACACACACACACACACACACACACACACACGTGCCCCCCCCTTCCCCACACTGAGCCCAGGGCATTGTTTATGAAGGAGCTCTCACACCAACACACCCACATCCACACGCTCACACACACACATGCCCCCCCCCCCACTCCCCGCTTCCCCCTCCACTCAGCCAAGGGTATCCTCCAGGAGGGAGCTTTCTCTCACACACACACACACACGTGCCCCCCTCCCCATTCCCCCACCCACCCACCCAGCCAAGGGCATCCTCCAGCAGGGAGCTCTCACACACACACACACACACACACACGTGCCCCCCCCCTCAGCCAAGGGCATCCTCCAGGAGGCGGTAGCGAAGCGCGAGTTCTGGCGCCTCATCGACGCGCAGGGCCGCCCGGCTGGCTTCCTCGGTGAGTCGAAATCAGTGTGTTAGGTTGTATGGAGTCGGGGTGAAGGCGATGCTCGTGACTGGGTTTGGGACGAGGCTGGTGGAGGGGTCTATGATGGGGGCCTTGGGCGGCCCATCAACGAGCAGGGCCGCTCGGCTGGCTTCCTCGGTGAGAAGGGGTTGCTGGGTGATGAGTTGTAGGGGCTGTGCAGGTTGTATGGAGTCGGGTCCTGAGTTGGGTTATGTGACCCAACTATTAAGGCAGTGGGCGTGGCTGGGGTTTGAGCACGGCTTGTTATTTGTATGAGTCTCCATGGTTTACCATGATGGTTTAGTGGCTTGGGCCTGGCGGCTCATCGACGCGTGGGGCCGCCCCCGGCTGGCTTCCTCGGTGAGAAAAGTTTAGGGTGTAGAAAATGGGTATGGCTGGGGTTTGAGCAAAGCATGTTAGCATCCCATGGTCAGGGCCTGGCTGCTCATTGACGCGTATGGCCGCCCCCGGCTGGCTTCCTCGGTGAGAAGAGTGTAGGGGATTTAGAGGTTGTATGGAGTTGGGTTTGAGGCAGTCCCCTGCTGTGCGTTGTTCTCCATGTGATGGTGATGGTGATAGATTTTACACTCGTGTGTGACGCACCTACCGGCAGCGTATTCGACCTCGGCATTAAACGCTCGAGCGCTACTGACAGGTGGCTGGCTACTGGTGGGGGGGGGCTAGTGGGTCTGGGCTGGACCTAGACAGGGCACTCGGCCCCCAGATCTGACTCCTTCCCGTGGGGGCACGGCCAGGTTTCACAAGACCGCGGGGTCGTTTCCCGTTTCCCCTTAACCTCCACCGTAGCGGAAGAGGCTACTGATCAGTGTGTATCAGAGGGGACGTGGGGGCTGATGTAATGTCGCGGTGTCCAGCGTTTGTACTCTCCTGTCAGCAGGGCATGTGGCCATTGCGCGCGTTTACGTTCACCGACGACCACGACACCTCTCTCTCTTTCTCTTGCCGTGCATTGTTCGTCTGCCGTGCATGGTCCTCTCGGTAACGGCCTGTAACGAATCCCTCTCTCCCTGGCTGTGTGTGTCCGCAGGCATGTGGCCGTCGCGCGCGTTCACGTTCATCGACAACCACGACACCGGGTCGACGCTCAACCACTGGCCGTTCCCGTCGCAGGTGGGTCGTGTGCGCGTGTGTGAGAGTGTGCCAGGGTGGTGTGTGGGTGTGGTGGTGGGGGGAGGCGACGCTCAAGCACTGGCCGTTCCCGTCGCAGGTGGGTCGTGTGCGCGTGTGTGAGGGTGTGTCAGGGTCGTGTGTGTTTGTGTAGTGTGTGTGGGGGGGAGGCGACGCTGCACCACTGTGGCCCTTCCCGTCGCAGCTGCGTTGCGCGGGTGTTGGTGTTGGTGTGTGTGGTGGTGGTGGGGGGGGGCGTCAGGGAGGGGCATGCTCGCCAACCTAACCGCCGCTCGCCTGCCGCCCAACCGCCGCCCAACCGCCGCTCGCCCGATGCAGCACCTGCCGTCGCCACGACCGTCGCTTGCCTCGTCCTTGCGGCCTGCTGCACCAACCGCCACTGCCCAACCACCTCTCCCAACCGCCAACCGCCGCCCCACGACCGCCCCATGACCGCCCCCAAACTGCCCCCAAACTGCCCGCCGCCGCACCATCTGGTCGGCTATGCGTACATGCTTATGCACCCGACGGCCGCCACGACCGATGTTCACCCCGTCCCAACCGCCGTTTGCCCCCCCCCCCCCGCCGCTTGCCCGACGCAGCACCTCCCGGTCGGCTACGCGTACATCCTGACTCACCCGGGCACGCCGACCGTGTTCTACGACCACTTCTACCAGGTGTGTATGTGTGTGTGTACCGTACGGCTCAATGTAGTTCACAGATCACGGCAGGCTGCCGTGAACTATGCCGAAAACAGGGGTCCGGCGCCGGGCTCGCCGTGAACTCCCGAGCGGGAAGAGAAAAGTGTGGGACTCGCGCCACGTCACCGCTCACTCGCCCCCGTGCCCGACCTGTCGCCTGGCAGCCGCGATCAACCTCGCGAGGGGGACGCTCCCAGGGAAGAGGAAGCATATCAGAACAAGCCCATGCAGTGCCCATGCAAAGCCCATGTGCACCTTTTGCCGTGAACTGGGACGTGAAGCATGGTCTGGGGTCGCGACTGCCGTGAACTCTGGGACGTTAGGAAGCTGAAAACGGCCATTTTGGCTGCCGTGAACTACCCTGAACGTGAAGTACATTGAGCAGTGCGGTAGGTCACTTGAAGGTCTAGACCAGCTCTGTCTGGCGGGCTTGGTATACTACCAAATTGATCCACTGAATGGGTTTTGATGATGAGAGTGTTACAATCCACTGCCGGCGGTGACACGTTTGGTTCCAAAGCTCCAGCGGGACTTAAGAGAGCAGGCACGAGGCCCACCAAAGAAAGGTGAAGCTACAAAGGTAGCCCACGGTAGCGCCAAACCACGGCGTGGCGGGCACCAAGCAAGCAGCATCACAGTGCAGGCTCCACACCCAACCCCTCCAGTGGCCGGAGGACAGGCCCGAGGTATTAAACCAGGGTTGAGCTGTAACAGTAACAGTAACACGGGGTTTCCAGCTAAGCAGGCTGCTCTTCTACTAGAGACACCCGCCGATACTCCAGCACACTGAAGTACTAGAGTACCGCCGGCTCCCGGCCGATAGACTACCGCTCCCGCCGGCTAGACTACCCCAAACAGCGGTCTCTTAGAGACATGTCTGGCAAGGAGCATATAGGAGAGGACCTTCCTCAAGGTCACAGTAGTGGCCTTGTGGCCAGTCAAGCCGGCAGAGCCGACTGGCGCTGACTGGAACGGTCCCCGCCTGGCAGTGCATGGCTGTCCAGCTCTCGTTTGCATGGGGCTCAGCCGGCGCCCCATGCCTCATGCATGGCCAGGTCCCACCCTCCAGGGGTGCATGGACGACAGAGTTGTCATGGAGGCTGCCTGAAGACCTTCCAACGCCAGTCACCGGCAGACGAGCGACCCCGAGGATGAGCGCGGTGACGAACGCTGCGATTGGTGAAGCGGATTTACTCTGTGTTGCCTCGGCGGTCGCCACCGCTGAAGCCGTGATGGTAGCCCGCCTCCACGGGCAGCCATCTTGACCAATGTCCAGCATGCATTGACGGGCGCCAGCTCCTCCGCTCGTCGATCAACTCGTCGAGATCGGTGCCGCATGGCGTCCTGCATGGGGGGAGGATAAGGGCCGTCTCCCAGCACGGGCCGCGGCAGCGCCGCGGCTACTCGCCAAGCCATGGCAGCGCCGGGCAAGCCGCTCCTGAAGTGTTCCACCGAGGGGCAGTCTAGCAGGAGCCGGGCCAGCCGTATTTTACCCCGCTCGTCAGCGGCACGGAGATCCTCGTCACCAGCAGCACCGCATTGCTGGGTCCAGGGCTCGGCGACGAGAACGCGCCTCCGTTAATCAAGCCCCGAGGGTTGAGCTGTGTTCAAGGTCAAAGTACAGCCGGAATACAGCCAAATGGCTGTGGAGAGCCGAAGGAAATCACTGCTGCACGCTGCCTGTACATGCGCTGTACCACATACGCGACCTGTCCATACATACGCAGCCTGCAGGTGCGTCACACACGACTGTGAAATCCACCATTCTCATGTGTCGTGCATCACAGCGTCACACGTTCCAACTGCAATGGCACACGCGCACACACACACACACACCTCACAGGAGCAAAACGGTCTGCGCAAGGCCATCATGGAGCTGGTCGCTCTGCGCCGGAAGCACCTCATCAACGCGAGGTGTGTGCGTGTGTGTGTGTGCGTGTGCGTGCATGTGTGTGTGTGTGTGCGTGTGTGTGTCTGTGTGTGCGTGTGCGTCTCAGCGTGCTTTGGTGCATGTGTGTGTGTGTGTGTGTGCGCGCGTGCGTGTGTGTGTGCGTATGCGTCTCAGCGTGCTCTTGGTGAATGGTCGGTATTACGGTCCGCCACCTGGGCGCCTTTGCCTTTGCTGGCGTGTTGGACCCGGGTATGTATGTATGTGTGTGCGTGTGCACGTGAGCGTGTGCGCGTGTTGTGTGTTGTGTGTTGTGTGTGCGTGCGTGCGTGTGCACGTGAGCGTGTGCGCGTGCGCGTGTGCGTGCGTTTGCGCGTGCGTGTGCACGTGTGTGTGTGCACGTGCGTGCGCGTGTTTTGTGTTGTGTGCGTGCGTGTGAGCGTGTGTGCGTGCGTGTGCACGTGAGCGTGTGCACGTGTGCGTGCACGTGCGTGTGTGCGTGCGTGTGCACGTGAGCGTGAATGTGTGTGCGTGCGTGCTTGTGGTGGTCGATTTTACAGTCCGTCGGACGCCTGTCCATGCCTTTCCAGAAAGGCATGGTGGTCGTGTGCGTGCGTACCGAATCCAGGTGCACAAGAAGACCGTACACACACACATGCACACACACACACACACACACACGCAGGTCCAAGGTCAAGGTGTAAGGCGCCCGCCGACACACACACACACACTTATTCCACCCCCACCCACCCCACACACGCACACACACAGGTCCAAGGTCAAGGTGTGCGGCTGCCGACGTGTACGCCGCCACACACACACACACACACACACACGCAGGTTCAAGGTCAAGGTGTACGGCTGCCGACGACACACACACACACACACTTATCCCCCCCCCCCACACACACACACACAGGTCCAAGGTCAAGGTGTGCGGCCGCCGACGTGTACGCCGCCACACACACACACACACACAGTTCCATGGTCAAGGTGTGCAAGGCGGCCGCCGACACACACACACACACACACTCTTATTCCACACACACACAGACACACGCAGGTCCAAGGTCAAGGTGTGCAAGGCGGCCGCCGACACACAAACACACACACACACGCAGGTCCAAGGTGTGCGGCCGCCGACGTGTACGCCGCCACACACACACACACACACAGTTCCATGGTCAAGGTGTGCAAGGCGGCCGCCGACACACACACACACACTCTTATTCCACACACACACACACACACGCAGGTCCAAGGTCAAGGTGTGCAAGGCGGCCGCCGACACACAAACACACACACACACGCAGGTCCAAGGTTAAGGTGTGCAAGGCGGCCGCAGACGTGTACGCCGCCACGATCGACGACACCATCGCGATGAAGGTGCGAAGGGAAATAAGGGTTCAGGGTTTTTGAAAATATGGGTTCAGGGTTAAGTGTTTTAGGGTTTGGGTTTGGGGAGGCAAATACCACCACACAACCGCCACGGTTGACGACACCATCGCGATGAAGGTGCGAATGAAAACTAGGGCTGTCTGTTGTTTGTCGCAGCGCACAGGCTGCAACAGCGATACCGAACGCTCTACGTAGCGGGGGAGGAGTCAGATCTGGGGGCCGAGTGACCTGTCTGGGTCCGGCCCGTCCCACTAGCCCCTGACCCGTCTGTAGTGCTCGGGTGCTATACGCCGAGCAATGTCGAATATGCTGTCTGTAGGTGCCCGGTGCTGCAGTGGGCTGGCGTGGGACTGCCAGCTCAGGGCAATGGGAACTACGCCGGCGCGGGTGGATCTTACAAGGGTGGCACTCTATTCGAGCGTCACACACGGCTGTAAAATCCATCATCACCAGGGTTCAGGGTTTTGGATTTTGTGGATCAGGGGCAAAAGCCACTACCACCGCCATGGTCGACGACACCATCGCGATCAAGGTGCGTCCGAAGGAGGGAGAGAGAGAGAGAGAGAGAGAGAGAGAGACCATTGACCAACCCAACACCACAAACGCACATGTGCACACACGCGCGCACACACACACACACACACGCGCGTGCGCGCACTAACACACCTCCCAGCTGTTGCACAGCTTTACAGTACCCCCCCCCCCTCCGGTGCGCGTCCCAATTCGGGATCAAGCGCGCCGCCCCAACTGCGCTCCTCCGCGCGCGTGCGCTGGTCAGCTTTAGGGTTTAGGGGTTAAGGGTTTAGTTTAGGGTTTAGGGTTTAGGGGCTCGATTAACGGAGGCGCGTTCTCGTCGCCGAGCCCTGGACCCAGCAATGCGGCGCTGCTGGTGACTAGGATCTCCGTGCAGCTGACGAGCGGGATAAAATACGACTGGCCTGGCTCCTGCTAGACTGTCCCTCGGTTGAAACTACAGGAGCGGCTTGCCCGGCGCTGCCATGGCTTGGCGAGTAGCCGCGGCGCTGCCGCGGCCCGTGCTGGGAGACGGCCCTTATCCTCCCCCCATGCAGGACGCCATGCGGCACCGATCTCGACGAGTTGATCGACGAGCGGAGGAGCTGGCGCCCGTCAATGCATGCTGGACATCGGTCAAGATGGCTGCTCGTGGGGGCGAGCTACCATCAGGGCTTCAGCGGTGGTGACCGCCGAGGCAACAACAGAGTTTATCCGCTTCACCATCGCAGCGTTTGTCACCGCGCTCACCCTCGGGGGCACTCGTCTGCCGGTGACTGGCGTCGGCATTGGTCTTCAGGCAGCCTGCCATGACGACTCTGTTTGCCCAGGCCCCCCTGGAGGGTGGGACCTGGCCATGCATGACGCATGGGGCGCAGGCAGAGCCCCATGCATGGAGTTGGACAACCATGCACCATGCCAGGCGGGGACTTTTCTGCTTCAGCGCCGCCAGTCGGCACAGCCGGCGTGGTTGGCCTCAAAGGCCAGGAGGAGGACGGTCCTTTCCTATACGCTCCTTGCCAGACATGTCCCTCAGGGACTTGTTTGGGTCTAAACTAGCCGGCGGGAGCGGTAGTCTAGACGGCAGGTAACCGGCTGGTGGCTATCGTCCTTCAAAGGGCGGTGGCACTAGGACTAGTGTTGTCTTAGCTGGAATGCCATGTAACTGTAACTGTTAGGGTTTAGGTGTTTGTGTGTGTAAGGCGTCAGGCGTCCCGCCACAACCACCACACACGGGGTTTTACAGGTTTTACACGTGCGCGCCCGGAGGACCCCGGGGCGTGAGTCAAGGCCTGTACTACACGTCTAGTCTCATGGGAGCTCTACTAGGAGAGCCCGCAAGGCCACGCAGCGCACCAGCCCACCAGGGACCACCACACACGCACACACTTCCTCACTGCAGTCTCCACCACCACATGCACCCTTGCGCAGCTCGGCTCAAGCGGCGTGCCACAACCACCACAACCACCACACACGCACACATGCACGCCAGTGATCCCCCTGCAAGCCATATACCGCTCGGGGCCGGATTTCCCATTTCCCTGAAAACCACCCCACACTTGGTGGGAGAGGTCGTCGAGGGGTAGGTTGGAAAGCTCTCGCCGAGAGCAGCACAGCGGCACGCGTCGCGTGGACACCCGGTATGTATTGCCCCTGGTATGAACGGTCAATGCTGCTCGAGCCGGGGAAAACCTAACTACTGAAATCCTTTCCAGGGACCACTGACGCACGCACGCACGCACCTCACCCCCCCACACACACGCGCACATCCTTGCGCAGATCGGCGCGGGCGCCCTACCACAACCACCACAACCACCACACATGCACACATCAGGGGTTTCCTTCCCGATCGGGAAGCGAAAAAATGCGTGACTGGGGGCGCGCCCCCGATGGTTTTGGGGAGGAGGGTTCGTTCGGGGAAAACGACGCGCTTAGGCGAATTTCCCGGGGGGAAGTGTGAAATCGTCGATTTTGCACTATTCGAAGCAAATGTTCGGACTGCAGCCCAAAATGCCTACGAAACTGGGAAAGCCTCTTCGGGGAAATTGAAAGGATGACCGAGCCCAAGGAAACCCCTGGCGCACATGCACGCACGCACGCACCTCCTCACTCCACCCCACACACGTGCGCGCCCTTGCGCAGATCGGCCCGGGCGTCCTGCCACCACAACCACAACCACCACACATGCACACCAGTGATGCAGAAATGTTCGGCATGATGGCGGTCTTGTGACGCGGAGCCCGCCCCGCAGGACCGCTTTTAGCGATTGGGGCCGATCTTGTGACGCGAAAGTGTGAAAATCGCCAATTTTCACAATTTTCGCACAAGAACGCGTCGCGCTCTGGCGTGACGCGAAAGTCCCGCCAAACGACCCTCCCGTGTGACGCACGTAACCGCGTCCCGGCTTTCTGCACCACTCATTGCGCACATGCACGCACGCACGCACCCTCACCCCCCACCCACACACACACACACGCGCGCCCTCGCACAGATCGGCCCGGGCGACTGGTCGCCCAAGGCGGCCGGCATCCTGCTCGGCGGGCGCACGAGCAAGCTGGCGGCGTCCGGGCCGGGCTTTGCGGTGTGGGAGCCCGAGGAGCAGTGACGCCAGGGAGGCGCCGCGGGGTGGCGGGGGTGACCCTAGAGAGGCTATGCCGTCCGTCCAAGGAGGCTCGTCCAGCCTGGGCCCTGCGGTGTGGGAGTCTGAGGAGTGACGCCAGGGAGACCCCAGGGGGTGGCAGGGGGGCTCTAGAGGCTCTGGCGCCTAGGGAGGCTCTGTGTGCGCATGTGTGTGCGCATGCGTGCGAGGAGCGGCGCTCGCGCGTCGGCGCGCCAGCTCGCGTGCCCCCCCCCCCCCCCCTATATGCAGGTGACGCACGCGCGTGCACCCTTTGGTGGGGTGGTTGGTAGGTAGTAGTGATGTTTTAGGGAGAGGGGCAGTGTCAGCAGTGACAAGGCAACTGTGGTGGGCGATGATTTGTAAGCTCGTGAAGTCCCCCCTCTCTCTCTTTGCACCAACGTTAGAATGGGGCTGCATGAACTGCAGATAGAGAAGGGGCGCCACACGGCGCAGGCAGAGCCACGCAGCCAGAGGCTCTGTCGCCTTTGTGGCATGCGGGAGGATGAGGCACACGTGATTTTTGAGTGTCCAGCGTATACGGAGACACGCGTACAGTTCCACACCCTTTTCCTGAGCGTCCCTGGGGACGATAAAGGCTTGGATGCGAAGATGCGGGCGTTTATGAACCCCAGCCCGGGGCTACTTTACCCTTGTTTTTGGCGTGACATGGCCAACTTTCTGGTCTCGTGCCTTGATATACGTAACACAAGCCTGGAGATGGTAGAGGATCGGGAGGAATAATTGACCTGAAGCGAACGATGTTTTGAATTAGGAGTCAATGAGGCAGCCACGATAGTGGCGGGGACCCAAGCGTGGGTTCCCGAGGAGCTGCGGTGGACTGTGCCGTTTGCAGTGCACCGCAGCTGGCGCACCTGAGAAATGCCCACGCTGGGTCTCACACGTGAAAGCTGCCTCAAAGATGACGACCTCAAAACGGAGTATGCAGAAGGAACATATTTATCCGCTATAATCGGGGGGCAAGCTTGCTTTCTAACCTATTACCAAATCCCACACTGTTGGTCACTACTGACCGCCTTTTCCAGCCCCTTTCTAGGTAGTTAGGCTTAGGGATGTGCCCCTCACCGAGTCCTTCTGTGCCTCCCCCCTTCAGCAGGGGGGGGGCCTGCGACACGTCCAATGTCGTGCTCGGTGCAACAACCAGGGGTCAGATTCTGCTCAGAGCCGGGTTAAGGGTAATAGGTTGAGAATCCTGTGAATGCTGGTTGAAATCCCAGTTAGAAAATCCCTTAACACGTTAGAGGTTGCGGCCCGGCTGGATATCCTTTTCGGCCACGTCTTGGCCTTTCTCCCCACGGGGGGATGTCTCTTCTGGCAATTGGCGACGAACCTGCCTTGCGTTTTCCGTTTCCCAACATGCGCTCACCGACTTCAACAAGCGTTTGCTGCCGCTGCGGTAGGGGACCTAGGGGTGCGCCCACGCTCTTTACAGAGTTGGGGTTCCCTACCACCAACAGCCAGCCATCTCAGTAAGGTGCTCGGGCCATACGCGCCGAGCACGGTCTTATACGCCTTTAGAGGTGTCCCTGACTGTAACATCCATCATCATCAGCACGTTCAGCGGCGCACGTGCGATGTTGAAGCTGGCCACCAAGCCAGGCGCAAGTGTGTCAGGATGGAATACGGCTGTCTAGGCGCAGCGGAGGTACCACCCGCTGAAGCCTGTACGGTGCACAGCAGTCGACGAACACACAGCGTGCATCGAGCGGGGGGCGTTCCTCGCTGGACGGGCAGCACCACGAAGGGCACAGCACGCCCTGTTTCTTTTTAAACCCCTGTTTCTGCTGAGTTGCTGAAACAGCCAGCCAGCCATGGACCGGCATTCGGAGTCGCTGAAACGAGGTCAGGGCTGTCGGGCTGACGCGCTAGCTGTCCCCGTCCCCTGGTTCGCGTGCACGAAGCCCACACAAACACCCTGCTCGACGCATCATCATCGCACTACGACAACCTCCTACATCGTTCTGCGACTTGAGAATACCTCGCACGCCCTGTCCTTGCTGGCAAGTGCGGCCTCACCGTTGCCGCGTGCCTCCTGGGAGCGGGCCTGCATTTGCAGAGGGAGCTGGCTGTGGGCCCTGCCAGATTTCGAGGCTGCAGTGCACATGCATTGCACCTGCGGTGCAGGAGCTGTGCCTGGTACATCTTGGACACACGCTGTGCGTTGATCCGGATCAGACCCGCTGCCATCAGTTGCGTCCGTGGATGGGAGGCACTTCACTCACGACGCGGTGCATTATTCTTACAACCCACTCCACTTTTTTTTTATGAAGATGTTTTATGATCCACTGCCGGCGGTCACACGTTCGGTTCCAAAGCTCCAGCGGGACTTAAGAGAGCAGGCACGAGGCCCACCAAAAAGGTAAAGCTACTAAAGCAGCCCACGGTAGCGCCAACCACATCGTGGCGGGCGCCAAGCAAGCAGCACCACAGTGCAGGCTCCACACCCAACCCCTCCAGTGGCCGGAGGGCGGGCCCAAGGTACAAAACCATGAAGGGACCAGAACCACTGGAAGCGGGGCTGGTAGCACACCCGCCGCAGCACTCTACTCAGCAACCACACCGCACCCGCCACTGCGCGCGTGTGGCGCCACTCCACTCATGTATAGACGTTGTGGCGCCTCGCCCTCGCGCCGCTTTCTCACTCAAGCTACGCGAAAAAAAAGTTTGAGAATGAGTCGGGGTTCCACAAGGCCACAGTTCACGCGGCTGCACACAATTTGGAAGGACACGGGCCCACTATATTCTCTGGACTTGGTCCCCCCCCCCCCCCCCGCAGGGAGTATCAACAGCGTATGTACACAAAAAATAGTCCAAGCCGGAATTGAGCTGCTTGGGGGCCGTAACTACACGGCTTGTCGTTTTTGTAGTGCTCTCCGTATGGTGGGGTGTGTGGGGTCTCTTTCTCGGAGCATCCGGGATGATGCCCCAATTGCCTACCGTTTCCTGTCCACATGCACACATCTATTTCAACAAGCTTTTGCTGCCGCTAAGGACCCTGGGGGGGCGCCCACGCTCTGTTGGGTTGGCACTTAATTGCACGGCACTGCCCAGTGGGGTCCCCTGCCACCAGTAGCCAGCCATCCCAGGAAGGTACTCGGGCACTACTACGCGTCGACGGTCGCATACGCCATCCATCATCATCAATGTAGTATGTACATGTTTGTTGAACCAACATGACGCTAATTCACACGTGCAGCCGCGTGCCCACACATTTGTGGCCAGACGCACCAGGCGTCCAGACTATTGGCGCTCAATCCCACACCTCGAAAACGCTTTCTGGCAGTGTTTGTTAGTGCATGTTAGTTTTATGTATCAATGGCGACATAGGTGCGCCACATACGACTGACAAGTCCACCATCATCATTACCCGTATGTTTTGGGGGGGCCGTTATTTGCAGACACTCATGCCGTGCCGACCCTGACGGCCGTGCGCAGCTGCACATGCGCTGGCACGCCGGGAGTGCCGGCACCAACGTTTGACTGCGACCTGCTGCAATTGAACCGCATCCTGCCATTGTGCGACCTCCGCGCGGCCTCCAGCGTGGCCGGCGCTGTGATTCAAATCAGCAGGCTGCTTCTCTCTCGCCCAAGCGCGATGTGGCTGAGCAGGCTCGGGGCATCGACGGCACACCTGCCTGCAGCCTGCCTAGCACGATGAGGCCGCTGGTTGGCGGGCTGTCTGGCGACGAGCTGCTGCTGCTGCGGCGCATGGCGTCTGCGCACACCCACAGGTCGAGCGCACGGTCCACGCCAGGGGACACGCCACGGGCGCCCGGGCGCGGGACGTACGGCAGGCTTGGGTCGGAGAACCACATGCTGTCGGTGTTGGGCGGGCGACGGGAAAGCATACTTGCCGTCGACCCGGGGCGGGACGCCATGCGCCGCATGTCAGTGCGCGCCCCGGGCGACGAGACGGCGTCGGTGGGTGGGCGCCCGTGGACGGAGCGGCTCTGACGGAGCAGAACTGGCAGAGCGGCACTGACGGAACGGCTCTTGAAGTGAGCTGCCCGCCGCGACAGCAGTTTCTGCGGCCTGGCATCTGCTGTGATGCCGAGCGTGCCGTCGGCGCCGCGGCACATCGCATCGGCGGACTCTTGCGGCCGCTTCTCAGCAGACAGATCCCTTCCGCAGGTAGAAGTAACCGGACGCTGCTTCGCCTCGCGGAGCTTGATGTCGTCAAAGGTCGGCCACCTCTCGTCGTGTACGCCGGAGGATGACTGGCACTGCATGTGTGTAACGGTGCGCGGTGGGGTGCAGGCGGTGAGGTGCAGTTCTTCTGTGTGCACAGTGGGCACACGCAGGTGATGTGAAGTGGCCCGGAAACCTGCAAGTGGGCTCCCACAACTCGGCTGTTGCGCTCAGCTTCTGTTGCGGAGGATGCGCTGCATTCCTGATGCATTCCATCATCCCCTCTAGTGCCTTGCCACATCCCTGTGGCCCCCCATCCCCCCTCGCATTCTAAACGCACGCGCACGCACCGCCTGCCTGAGGCGGCGCGGTTGCTCGCATTGAAGCCCCCCGCGATTATCGGAGCGGAGTCCCCGACCGACTCGGCACTATTGCCACCTCCTCCCACCTCTTCGGCTCTGCCTCCCCCCCTCCCCTCAGCCAGCCGTCACGTACGCGCCTCTACCAGTCCCTCAAGCGCAAGGGTTTGTGGGTGGGGGAGCCCGCTCCGCTCACCTCTCCGTGGAATCGCGGCGATGCGGCGCTGAAGTCTTGAGGAGGACTGCTTCTGCTCCGCCTGAAGATGTTGGCCTCGGTGGTGTGGGAAGCAGAGATGAGCGTCAGGGGGCAAGGGGTGGGGTCGTCGACGTGCTGCAGCGGTCCGCTCGCTGCCCGGAACGACTTCTGAAGCGATTGCTTGATTCGCCAACCAGGAGTCGGGCAGTCCTCCTCGACCACCGCAAACGGCGAGCCTCGACCAAAGCACGCCAGAAAATTGCCGGGCATCGCTGGAGGTCCGAGGGAGACAGAGCAGAGCAGTGCAGTTTTCTGAAATCGCTGGGCAACTTGGGCAGCTCTCGCACCACCCGAACGCCGAAGCGCTCGCGACCTGTCGGTCACAACGGTGTATGCTTTGAGAGCACAAGCCAGCGAGGAGCCAGCGAGGATGAGCCAGCGGGATGGCGGTGTGAACTCCACTAAAAACAGGGCCCAGCCTTGCAGGGTCTGTCTCGCCCAGTCATCTCTTCCAAGTGAGGTGGTGGCGCAAACCAAGCGTATATATGTGTGTGTGTGTGCGTGTGTGTGTGTGTCTGCGTGCGCGCTGGTGTGAGCTGGCGAGAGCTGGGCGTGCCCGCCGGCGTGCTCGCAGGCAGTCCACCATCCTCGTCTACTTTAAATGAATGAACCGGAACTCTGTGATCACACAGAATGCATTGCTTGTGATGAAACTCCGTGCAGCTCACTGATGGCACTGTATGTGTAAATTTGTGCTGCTGCGCGCGAATGATTCCGACGCGGCGCAGGTGACTGCCTGCCCAATGGAGCACGCTCCATACTCTATGGAGACAGACTTGCATCTGCAGATGCAAGCGGGCCTCCTTGTTGCCGCCCGTGGTGCTGGTGCAAGGGTGCCTGCGGATTCTTCCGTGTGTGCGGACGACACGTGAGCACGTGCGCGGGGGAGACGCAGCTGGCACCGTCAAAGGCATCTTAGCACTCAACAGTCTCTTGCAGCACTCCACAGCCAGAGTTGCTGCGTGTTTGGCTCCTCACACCCCTCGGTGCACTCCTCCCCTTCCACCTCCCCCCGGAGGAGTGTGGACCCTAGTGTGGACCTGGGTGTGGACCCGGGTGTGGAAGCAAAGTTTGGACCCGGGTGTGGTCGAGCTGCACCTGGGTGACAGGAGCAGTCATGCGGCCCAAGGGAGCTGCTGCTAGCGGCGCCACTTGTGAGGCTGTGGCGTGCTGTGATAGGAATCAGCGGACGCTGGGGGGAGGCAAAGGGCAGCAGAGGCGCGGAGTTGATGGGGGCGGGGAGGGCGGGGGAAAGGGGCAGGCTGTTGTGCAGCAGCCGGCTGCTGCTTTGTCCCTGTCCCCGCCCCCGCACTCTCCACCCGCATCACCTCTGTGTCTCTGCCGCCCTTTGCCTCCCCCCAGCGTCGGTGGCGGTTCTGTGCTGCGTACTTCCACTCTATGCAGAGCAGCAGCAGCAGCAGCAGCAGCGGCAGCAGCAGCAGCGGCAGCAGCAGCAGCGGCAGCAGCAGCGGCAGAAGCTGCAGGTTGCAGGATGGCCCAGGTTACAGGGCACCCCACCACCACACTCCGCAGTCTGCCTGAAGCCTGGGCTCTCCCGCACCCCGGCCTACGTGCACGTGCTGTGCTGCTGAGAGTTGCAATCCACTGCCGGTGGCATACACTGTGCTCCCCACCCTGCCCGTCAGGGACTTGCAGCATTAACTCCGTATTGCGGGCTGCCAGGCACGCTGCTTGCGGCTGCTATTCACAGGCAAGCTGGGGGTACCCAGTGTTCGGGCCATCCGCGCCGAGCACGGTCTTATACGCCTGTAGAGATGTCCCTGACTGTAGCATCCATCAGCATCACCCGCTCAGCTTGCACATCCACTCCGGCCCTCAACGACAAGCAGCCGACGCCCAACAGCCCACGCCCCAGCAGCGTCAGGGGTTTCTCACCAGGCGCAAACATCGTCCCCAAATTACAGTGGCGAACAGCAGCCTGCGCCCAGCAGTGCCAGGGGCTTCTCACCAGGCGCAAACATCGTCCCCATTTTACAGTGGCAAACAGCAGCTCGCGCCCAGCAGCGCCAGAAGCTTCTCACCAGGCGCAGAAATCATCTCCAAATTGCAGTGGTGAACAGCAGCTCGCGCCCAGCAGCGCCAGGGGCTTCTCACCAGGCGCAATTATCATCTCCAAATTACAGTGGCTCCCAAATATCATCTTCAAATTACAGTGGCTCCCACTTCACAGTACTGGCACTCACTAGTGGAATTCAATTTGCGCAAAGCCGGCTGCATACATGGGACGTCACCCCAGCCCCTCGATTGCAAAGGCAAGGCCCCGGAACAGTGATCTCCCTGCAAGCCGTATGCCGTTCGGGGCCGGATTTCCCATTTCCCAGACAATCACCTTACACTTAATGGGAGAGGGCACGGAGGGGTGCGTTGGAAAGCTCTCGCCGCGAGCAGCACAATGTCGTGCGTTGCGTGTGTACCCGCTTTGAGTTGTGCCGGGTATGAGCGGTCAAAGTTGCTGGAGCCGGGAAATAAATAATTACTTTAATTATTCCCAGGGGACACTGCCCTGGACATCAGACTGTTGGTACAGGCGACGCTTTAAATACTCCCGCAGTGAGGAATCTGCGTGAACTCGTGAGGGCAGTTGAATAGGTATGAGATCAATCACGGAGGGCGAAAAGTCAACCTCTCGCGAGCTATTTGAACACCTAGGTTCATTAATAGTGGAGACCAGAGACCGCTCTCCTCCTCAGCTCCCTCTTTTGTTAAAGTCTCACCCTCTCATCACAAAACCTATGGCCAGTTGCAGGCCCACTCGAAAGCGGAAAAGGATGAAAATGAAAACAAAGTTCCACAGCGTAGACCAAAGTCCACTTCTGGCCCTAAGAATCAATTGTGAGGGGCGATAGCCACCAACCGGCTGCCCGCCAGCGCTTGTAGTCCTGGAGCAAAAATAAAAGCTGCTACCTATGGTATGATGATGGAGCAATTATAGAAACTGGTGGTGGACCACCCCGACCCCCCACCCCGGGCTCCAATAATGGGAGTCGGGCACACAAAACCAAGAGCCCCCACCACCGTCACCACGACATGCCATATGAGTGAACCATCAGTGAGCACCATCAGTTTGTTGGGCGTTTGCCTAGAAGTCTGTAAAACGAAATGTTGAGCGGGGAGGGCAGATACGGGGGGGGCGAGCACGGGAAGGAGAAAGGGAGGGAAGGGGGGGGGGGGCACTAGAGCGCCGAGCCTACACGCCCTCCTCGTGCCCCAGCGGCCCCCTCACAGCCATAATGTTCATCGACATGGTCGAGGGCCTCGACGTGCTCAAGAACGCCATGTCCATCTTGTCGCCGTGCCGGGACTTGTCGAGTCCGAGCGCCTCCTCCTCCTCGGACACGCGGCACGTGATGAAGAGGTTGGTGAACCACATGAGCGTGTACGTGGAGAGAAGGTACCATGAGATGAGGCCGGCCTGGACAGCGGCGCACTTGTACAGCTGCGTGCAGCCAGGCAGCAGGCGTTGCGTCAGAACAGCAGCATGCACGCTCGCACGCACGCACGGTATATGCATAAGCACGCTCGCACACACACACATGCATACACACATGCACACAGGCACGCACAGGCATGCACGCACGCACACACACGCACTCACCTGCAATCCTTGCCCCCACGCCCTACTTCGGCTGTAGACACGATGCCTCTGACGCGGTGGCAGGCCTCAATCACGGCCAGAAAGGTGGCGCACTGTTGCCGCACCCACCACAGTAACTGTGACAGTAACAGTAACATCGGCTTTCCAGAGAAGACTACCTTCTAGTCCCAGTACCACCGCCTAGACCCAAGTCCAGTTATGGCCCTGAAAAATACTTGTGAGGGGCGGTAGCCACCAGCCGGCTGCCTGCCAACGTGTACTCCCACCCACCAGTGCTTCTTCAATTGATTTCAATGATTTAATTTGTACAGCCCGGCCGCAAACGGCCAGGGCCAAAATCGGCCAAAATCGGCCAGAAACGACAAAAATAGCAAAAATCGACCAAAATTGGCAAAAGTCGGGCGGTAAACCCTCAAAAATAAATTAATTATTACCGCCCAGAAACCGCCGTAGGCGGAAAACCGCCCAATCAAAGAAGCACTGCTCCCACCCACCACCCACCTCGGAAAAGTTCCCGTAGAACACGCCGTCATGGCCCGCACCCGCAGCCTTGCTCTGAAGCAGCGCCGTGAGCACCATACCGACGCTGCCGCCGATGCCGTGGCATCTGTGTGTGTGTGTGTGTGTGTGTGTGTGTGTGTGTATGTGTGTGTCGGCGCACGGTCGGTCACCCGCCTCAAAATGCAATCCCCTACATGATGACCAGAGTCAGCCTATCTAGGTCTGCCGTTCAGAGCTTTTTGTAACGATTTCTCTCTGTGTGTTTGTTTGTGTGCAATGCCGCCTGCGCTGCAGAAAGTTAGGGCTACCCTTTGAAGAGGACGCGACGGCAGGTCACAGAGGCGCTGCTCTGCGCATGCTTTTGCTAGCACAAATCTTGCTCGAGACAATTGTGTGTGTGTGTGTGCGTGAGTGAAGAAGAGCGAGCCCCAATCATGCGTGCCTCAACCAGTGATGTCCTTAGTGCCCCTGCAGCCCCCAACTAAGGCCCCCCCCCCCAACTTAAGCAAATTGCCGGAATTTCCTACAAGTGTGAAAATCGAGAATTTCACATTTTTTTGCAAAAAGAAACGTCCCCTGCGGGGGCAGTTCGGCATGTTCCCTACATTGTCGCGGGGGCAAACACAACATTTTCTGTTTCCTTAAGAACACCACTGGCCTCAACCATGCGCAGGAACTCACGCAAACACGTCGAGCGTGTCGTCAGCGTGTTCGCGGCCGCGAGACTCCATGTACCAGGTCGCGAGATACGACAGACCCGAGCCGACCATGCCGATCACCGCCGCCTCACCGACGTTGACGTACCTGCGTACACATGCAGGCAGGGCAGGCAACCGCGGTGATTAGAATTCCAAAGGCCGTTGCTGGGTGCGGCACACATTGGCGTCCTCCTGTGTGGAGCGGTGCAGTGAAGCAGTATATTTATAGCAGTTTTTTTGTTTGCTTGTTTTGTACTAGTACTGGAGTACGCACGTAGACTTGAAGATATCTCAGCTCGACTGGTGGTGTGACTATTAATCAGTGATTTTGTTTTCAGTTTTTTAGCTATTTTCTGGGAGCCGGTGCGCGGACCAAAGACCCGTTGACCGCCTTGACCGCTGCCTTAACGTTGACCGTTGACCATCAAATACAGGTCATTTTCAAGCTCATGACGCGATCTATCTGATGGGGTCGTCAGACCATCAAGCAACTTGGTTGGTTAAGCTCTATCTGATGGGTGGTCAGTAGCCAAATGGCTCCCAATGGCTCCCAGGAGCCCAAAACAAAATGACTGCTGTTAAAAGAGTACGCACCCTGCAGCGGGCGTGATCACGACAAGGCCGACGACGATGCCGAGGCAGAGCCCCGACGTCTTGAACAGGCCGCCCTTCATCTGGTCGCACAGCATCCACGTGAACATCGAGAACGCGGTCGCGACGTTGGTGTTGACGATTGCATGCGCGGCGATCGCGTTGGCGCCAAACGCGGAGCCGCCGTTGAAGCCTGTGTGTGTGTGGTGTGTGTGTGTGTATGTGCGTGTGTGTGCGTGTGCGTGCGTGCGTGTGAGTGAGTGTGTTTGGAGGAGCTAGGCAGAAGTCGAGCGCACGTTCCAGGGCTGGCGGAGGTAGGAGTGTGGGCCGTTGATAACGAAACCATGCACGGCGATCTTCATGGCGGACTGTGGGGGTTTAGTTTGTTCAGTACAAGCACTGCTGAGGAGAAGAGTAGCCTGCTTAGCTGGAAACCCCGTGTTACTTGTTACTTGTAAGCACCGCTGCGCTGTCTGGGTCCAGGCCCAACCATACGCACACGCATACGCGCGCGAACACACACGCACACATCCATACAACGCACGCACGCACGCACGCACGCACGCACGCACGCACGCACGCGCACACGCGCGCGCGTACCGATCCAGCCAAACCACAGCAGCGCGGTGCCGATGACGATGTACACGACGTTGGCCATGGACGTGCCCCGGACCTTGGCGGGGCCGAGGAAGTACGCGGCGGCGAGCGCGCTGTATCCGGCGGACATGTGCACGACCATGCCGCCCGCAAAGTCCTGCAGCCCCCAAGCGGCGATGACGCCGCCGGACGTCCAGACCATGTGCGTCACGGGGCAGTACACGATGATGTGCCAGAGCGGGATGAAGACCGCGAGCGCGGAGAAGCTGCAGCGGTCGGCGATCGCGCCGATGATCACGGCCGGCGTGACCATGGCAAACGTGCCCTGGAAGGTGAAGAACATGGCGGTCGTCATGTGCGTGCCGGGCCACACGGCGGCGCCGACATTGTACATGAGGCCGTATGTCGCCGGCGAGCCGAGGATGCCGCCGCCAACGCTGTCGCCAAACGCGAGTGAGAAACCGAGGACCGTCCACATCATGAGCACGATGCTCATTGGGAGGATGGCTGTGGAAATAGTTGCTATCATGTTTCGCGAGCTCGACATGCCGCCTGCGTGTGTGTTTCTGTGTGTGTGTGCACGGGAGGGGTGGTGGCTGGTGGCTGTTGTGGTTATGTCGGCGCACGTCGGTGCACATGGTGGTGGCGATGGCACACGTACACGCCCACACATGCACGCACGCACGCACGCACACACACACACACACACACACACACACACGCGCGCGCATGCACGCACGCACACATGCACGCACCGTAGAAGAAAGCAATTCCGGGCGTCATGATAAGGACCATCGCAGACGCGCAAATCATCCACGCCATGTCACCGGGGTAGATCTCGGGGCTGTCGGCGCCATCCAGGATTGCCTCCTTGGGCGGCGCGATGCTCATGGCGACCGCGATGGCAAACGTTAACGCGAGCACGACGGCGAGGGCCATCCGTTGCACGGGGCGTGACATCCTGTCGAGCAGGCCCATCTCTGCTGCTGCCTGTCTGTCTGTCTTGGTTGTGTGCACGCACCGGGTCAGAGCTCACTCTTCACTCCCTGGGAGACTCCCTGTGCACGTGCTTCTACTGCGGGGAGGTGGGGAGGGGAGGAAGAAAGGTGTCAGAGCACTTGTGCTGCATGCGTGTAGTTGGGGGAGCCCATGGGCCAGACCCAGTCGCAGACCCACAGAGTCGACCCCCCCCCACAACACGCGTACAAATACGATGGGCGCGACAACAAGCGAGCAGTGATGAAGCATGTTGCGAACTTCACGCGCAACATCTGATGATGGGCGCAACATCTCTCTCTCCATGTCTGCCCCCATTTCCCATGAGGTCTGGACTTGCGAATGCGGTCACGGATGGAAGCCGTGAAGGGGGAAAGGTGTCTCCAATCGTGCAACAGCACCGTTTTTCACGTGCCACTCACCTCTGCTCAGAGACTCTTTAGTTTTGGTTGGAGGAGTCTGTCGCTCAAGACGTCGCCGCGCCCACGTGCGGGTGGCTACCTGGTGGTGATGCAACAATTCTAACGCGTTCTCGTGTATTCACGTGTATTTGGCGCCCCGAGGTGGCCCCACACTATTTCGGTTGCGGGTTGATTAGGGCTCGTTAGGGTTCGTTTTGTTATTGTTCGTGACCCGGTTATAAGCTCCCCAAAGTTAAAATAATGTGAGGGCGCTTGGGCTCTGAAGCTGCGAGGCCGCCCAGCCCATGTGTGGCTGGTGCCCTGTTGCATCACACACGCATACGCGCACGCACACACACGCACACACGCACACACACACACAAATCCCACAGGTGAGCCTGAGCCATGAGCACGTAGAGCTCTACCGCGAAGTGCAGCTCGTGTACCACGGGCACAGCGCATCGCTCGAGTGTCTGCTCCAGTGCGAGGGCCCGTTCTGGGGGCGGTCGTACATCTTCTGGCGAGGCGCGCGCGGTGGAACTGCGCCCGCTTGCCTGCAGCCTTGACAGCGACGAAAGCGGGCCACAGCGCCCGGTGCAGCGCCTCCTCGTGGTCACTGAGCACGTCGAAGAGTCCTATGCCCCCACTCAACCGCACTCACTCACCCGCTGCAGTGTGTCGCGTGCTGCTGCACCTCCCGTGCACCAGTGGTGTCCTTAAGGAAAAAGGGAATGTCCTGTTTGCCCCCGCAACACAGGAGGGAGCATGCCGAATTACCCCCGCAAGAGGCAATTTTTTTGCGGAGAAAGGGGAAATCGTAAAAAAAATCACACTTTTCGGAGCGATCCACCCCTGCAGTTTCCCCCTAATTCTCCCGGTTTGTCCCCGCAGCAGGGGCTGCGGGGGCTGCGGGGGCGCTAAGGACATCACTGACGCACACCTGATACTGAGGGGCGGTCCCACCTTGCCCAGTGATTTCCTTTCCGGCTCGACACAGCCATTTGGCTGTATTCCGGCTGTACTTTGACCTTGCACACAGCTCAACCCATCCAGTGGATTTTTAGTCTGACAAGCCCGCCAGACAGAGCACGTCAACAACTCTCAAAGTGCCTATGTATGAGGAGAAACGGACAACGCGGTCAAAGCAAAATCCGGCTGTGGAATAATCAATTGAAAATCCCGAAAAGGAAATCACTGACCTTGCCCGTGGGGATCCCTGTGCGCGGTGCCAGGATGCACGGTGTGGTGCAGCCGAGCCCAGCCCTGCGCACCCAGGTGAAATCATCGTGACACGGAACAAGGCATTTAGATATCCTCTAACATAGGCCAAAATGTTCCATGGTGTACGATGCAGAGCCGTCGGCCCTTACATCTAACATATCGCCAGTAAGGCGAGTATGTTACACAACCGCACCAGGCGGGAACAGCCAGCCTGTCGGAGCGGAACAAGACAGCAGGCTTTGTCCCGCAAACATGGCACATAAGGACCCAAGTGCAAGAGTCTGGTTTGGTTGATGCAGTGATCATGAGTGGGGTGACAAGGTGGTGGAATACAACCAGCCGGCAGCTTGCCGCGGCCACATTGCAGGGGGTGGCATGCCATGTCTATGTTGTTGAGATGAGGCTGATAAAGCAGCATTGAGGCCTTTCAGGCATCGTGACCAACGTGTTCACCGGCCAGCCGGACGAGTTCCACCTGTGAGGCAATGTGATGGGGCGCAAGGCCGGCACCCTCTTCTCTCCCCTCTCCCCCCCCCCCCCTTCCTCGCCCCCTGAACCCCCCCCTCCCCCCTCACTCACAGCTGGTCGCGACCGTAACCAACGCCGTCACCGGCCAGGCGGTCAAGTTCCACTTGTGCAGCGACGTGATGGAGCGCAAGCCCAGCACCTTCCCCTCTCCCCCCCCCTTTTCTCGCCCCCTGAAACACCCCCGCCCCCCCTCACTCGCAGCTGGCCGTGACCGTGACCAACGCCTTCACCGGCCAGCCAGACGAGTTCCGCCTGTGCGGCGACGTGATGGAGCCCAAGGCCAGCACCCTCCCCTCTCCCCCCCCCCTTTCTCGCCCCCTGAAACACCCCCGCCACCCCTCACTCGCAGCTGGCCGTGACCGTGACCAACGCCTTCACCGGCCAGCCAGACGAGTTCCGCCTGTGCGGCGACGTGATGGAGCCCAAGGCCAGCACCCTCCCCTCTCCCCCCCCCCTTTCTCGCCCCCTGAAACACCCCCGCCACCCCTCACTCGCAGCTGGCCGTGACCGTGACCAACGCCTTCACCGGCCAGCCGGAGTTCCACCGGTGCGGCGACTTGATGGAACGCAAGGCCGGCACCCTCTCCTCTCCTTCCGCCCCCCCCCCCCCTCCCTCGCCCCCTGAAAAACTCCTGCCCCCCCTCACTCACAGCTGGCCGCGATCATGACTGGTATCTCACCCGCACTCGGTGGCGGGCGCCAAGCAAGCAGCACCACAGTGCAGGCTTTGTACTCTGCCCCCCCCCCCCTGTGGTGAGTATTAGTAACAGTAACAGTAACATCGGCTTTTCAGCGAAGACTACCTTCTAGTCCTAGTGCCACCGCCTAGACCCAAGTCCACTTCTGGCCCTAACAATTACTAGTGAGGGGCGGTAGCCACCAGCCGGCTGCCTGCCAGCGTGAAGTCCCCGAGCAAAAAGGAGAGCTATTACGCGATGCCCCCCAAATAGGTCCTACGAACTGCTTCCAGGGGAGAGGGGGGCAAGTGGCGCTTGCCAATCTGTGATGAGTGCTGCGTTTTACGCGCCGCTGTGCACAGCAGCCAGCCAACCTGACGGTGGTGCTCGAGCGCTACACGCCGAGCAGAGAGAGAGACACACAGCTTGCGAGCGCACTGTCTCGCGCGCACCTCGCCGGCCTCAGGTCTCCCCCCACACGCTCGTGTGCGTCTGTTGGTCTGCACCCCTCTCAACGGCGTCCGCCCCACCCCACCCACAGATCTCCCGCTCGATCTGCACCACCAAGGAGATTTTCTGCGACAAGTCAACGTACTTCGTGTCGATCGCGCCCGGCATGGACACCGCATTTGTGTGCACGATGTGCGTCAACGACCACGGCGACGGCTAGGCCCGCAAGGAGCTCAGCCACGTGTACTGTTATTGCAACAACACGTTCCTACCGTAAACTCCATTAGCCTGTACCGATAACACTCTGAGGTATTTAGATAATCAATGAGATTGTGGTGCGGTACACTGGTTAATGAGTCTATTTTCCCAGACTCGAGTTCGACTCCAGTTAACGACATTTTCTCGACTTTTGCTGCACAACTGGTTGAACAATTGGTTGTTGCAACTGCTTACGCCCAGCGGCGGGGGAGTGAGGGATGGACGGGGGATGGCCTTGAATGCGTGCATGTGGTGTCGGTACTTTGACAACATTCATTTCAAACCCATCGGTACAATCGAAATGCTAAAAAAGGTCCTCACTGCGCTCGGTACTCTGTCTCACAGTACCCATACCTTTTGCCCCCCCCCCTGAAAAAGTTGGTCTAGCACGGAGGAACCTCTCCCGCATTCCCTCCGCCACCCCGCGACCTGACCACGAGTGCGCTGGGTAGCCGACACCCTTGGCTATCACGGGCCTGAGCTAGGGGGCTGCACGCAGCGCGGGGAGCGTGCTGGGGCGTCTGACGAATGACTGCTGCCAGACCAAATTTGAAGATGCGGCCTGGCCCTCCGCGCCGCCTCCCAGCCCTCCTAGAGGCTTCGCCATAACCCCATGGCCATAGAAGCAGCCGATCCTAGGGGCTGTGGGGCTCCGGCGCTGCGGATTGCCGAGCTGCGAACTCAGCATCGCGAGTGTCGTGCCCATCGCATGCAGCAGCAGGGAGGCACGCACGTGTTCCTCAGGCCTTTGAATGATCATAGTTATGAACTAGGGAGTGATTGGAGGTGGTGGGGGCGCACCAGTGAGTAGCTTGTGGCATGGTGCTGATCTCAGGCAGCATGCATCCAACACCAGCTGCACAAGAGCAGTCATAACTCCCTCCACACGCAATGGATCTCCACAATTCGACGTGCGTTGGAAAGCTGGGATCAAGCGCTTACTAGTGGAGCTTCTAATTGCACCATGCGTGAAGTGCAAGAGCACACCCAACAGCATGCATGGGCATGGCGCATGCGGGCGCACCGCAAACCGCAAAACCCAAGCTCGCTGCTTTGGGCATGGCTTCAGTATATGTCGAGTAGCATGCCTGCGAGTTGTTTTACGTTTTCATGATGGTTAAGGCCTCCCTCAGTGGCATGCAGGCAACGCCTGTTCGGGGCCCAGTGCACTCCCGCAGCGTGTCCGACCGCCCCCTGCCGGCATTTCCCACTGCCAGCATGTATCACACGTCCCTGGGCGCTAGGGGGACGTCGGGGAATGCGCGGAGGGCGCTACAGATCGCGGAAATGTCGAAAAAATGTCCACACTTTCAACACCCCCGCAAAATCGCAAACCTCAAAAGTTTAGGTTTTCCTTGACGCCCATAGCACGATATATACCCACGAACAAGTGGTTCGATTTCGGCGATTTTCAAGATGGGCCCCGCCTGGCGGGTCCCACGACTGACCAGGTGTATCGACACGCAGTCGACACCTGCTGGGGACCCACTGCACCCCTTTGCGCACCTGCGCGCCCCTTCACCGCCCCCCGCTGACAGTTTCCACTGCCAGCATGTGTCACAAGTCCCTGTGCGCGGGGGGGAGCCTCGGATAAAGGCCACAGCGCGCTGCAGCTCGTGAAATGTCGCGAAAATGTCCACACTTTCAACAGTAACAGTAACAGTAACACGGGGTTTCCAGCTAAGCAGGCTGCTCTTCTACTAGAGACACCCGCCGATACTCCAGCACACTGAAGTACTAGAGTACCGCCGGCTCCCGGCCGATAGACTACCGCTCCCGCCGGCTAGACTACCCCAAACAGCGGTCTCTGAGAGACATGTCTGGCAAGGAGCATATAGGAGAGGACCTTCCTCAAGGTCACAGTAGTGGCCTTGTGGCCAGTCAAGCCGGCAGAGCCGACTGGCGCTGACTGGAACGGTCCCCGCCTGGCAGTGCATGGCTGTCCAGCTCTCGTTTGCATGGGGCTCAGCCGGCGCCCCATGCCTCATGCATGGCCAGGTCCCACCCTCCAGGGGTGCATGGACGACAGAGTTGTCATGGAGGCTGCCTGAAGACCTTCCAACGCCAGTCACCGGCAGACGAGCGACCCCGAGGATGAGCGCGGTGACGAACGCTGCGATTGGTGAAGCGGATTTACTCTGTGTTGCCTCGGCGGTCGCCACCGCTGAAGCCGTGATGGTAGCCCGCCTCCACGGGCAGCCATCTTGACCAATGTCCAGCATGCATTGACGGGCGCCAGCTCCTCCGCTCGTCGATCAACTCGTCGAGATCGGTGCCGCATGGCGTCCTGCATGGGGGGAGGATAAGGGCCGTCTCCCAGCACGGGCCGCGGCAGCGCCGCGGCTACTCGCCAAGCCATGGCAGCGCCGGGCAAGCCGCTCCTGAAGTGTTCCACCGAGGGGCAGTCTAGCAGGAGCCGGGCCAGTCGTATTTTACCCCGCTCGTCAGCGGCACGGAGATCCTCGTCACCAGCAGCGCCGCATTGCTGGGTCCAGGGCTCGGCGACAAGAACGCGCCTCCGTTACTCGAGCCCCCACTTTCAACAGCCTGTAAAAAAACAAAAACGCACAAGTTAAGGTTTTCCTTGACGCCCGTGGCATCATTTCACCCCAAGAATAGTGGTTTTAATTTCGGCGATTTTCATGATGGGCCCCAGGTTCCTCCTGAGTTTGATCCCCAAAAGGCAGAGGTATGGGGACTGTGGCTTTTTACCGGCCGCTGCTTGGCGCTCACCACAGAGTGTCAGTGGCCGTGAGGCTTCTCACCACTTTTTCTGCTGGCAGGTCCCTCATCAGAGTGATGCTGCAGCCAGCTACACCCCAGGGGCATTAGTGTGGGACAACGAACACTTGAATCAACAGCGGGGACGCCGTTCCCGAAGGGGGGCTGCTTGGAATTTTGCGCCCTGTATGCAGGGGGCGTCCCTCGCTGCCACCGCGACACAATACAAGGAGAATATCCCATCTGGGGGCGTTGGTGGTGCCATGCGTGCACGGGCACCGGTGCGCCTGCTCTTGGTCGCCGCGGCGCTGGCATGCCTCGGTCTGGCGTCATGCGACCCCGGCCTGCTGCGGTCGATTGCGAAGGATCCCGAGGGAGCTGCTTTTCTGCTTGCACTGGATGGGGCTTCAAAGGACTCGTTGTTCGTGGAGGCGTCAGACTGCGGCGTCCTCGTCGTCAACTTCAGCACCAGCATCCCCAATGACGTGTATCCCCACTCGCCGCCTCGCCTGGCCGTCTCGCTCACGCTGCTGCTCCGATACACATACTATGATGGCACGGTCTCTTTGAAAGGCGTGCTCTCAGCAGAGACGCGGGACGTGCACAAGCTGCCTGGCGACGTCATCATTCGACCCACGTTCACGCTGTCGTCGCCAGGTCGTGGTGCTGGTGGGGAGGGCGGCACGCATGGCGCGCATGGCGACACGCATGGGAGCACGCTGCTGAGCGCTGCTGGCGGAGAGGCTGGTACGCAAGCCAGCATGCAGGGTGGAGCGCGCGGCGACACGCATGGTAGCACGCTGCTGGGTGGTGCTGCTACTCGCGGGGAGGGCGACACGCATGGCGACCCACGCGCAAGCTCGTCGACAGCTGCTGCTGCTGCTGGCATGGAGGCCGGCACACGCCATGCATGGCGGGTGCCCGGCGGCGTCCACTCGTACTGGGATGCGCCCGCCCAGGCGGCCATGGTGCACGGCTTTGAGGCCTCCTTTGCCCTGGGGGACCCCGAGCACCACTCCTGGACGCTCACGTGCGACATGGACCCCGAGACGGCATACGTGTACAACCCCAGCAAGCAGCTAAACGCGGTGGACGGGCGGGGCATCGAGCAGCCGCCGTACGCAGAGCCTAGAGACACACAGGACAAGGACACGTACGTGGTCATGAAGCTGACGCTTGGCCTGCCGGTGGCGCTGATGGGCACGCTCATCGTCCGGCACGTGGAGTACTACCAGGTGAATGTGCAGCCGCACCTCGTTGCGCTCGCCCAACCTGTCTTGGCCTATGGAAGGAGCCCATTGAGGGCGTGCCGCTGTGTTGCACACACACGCACGCAGGTGCAAGCTCTCACGCGCAACATGCCCTGTGCACGCGCACACGCACACTGCCAACACAGGCGTCCGACGGACTGTAAAATCGATATCACACACACACACATACACACAAGCACACACACACACACGCGTGCACAGAGCCTCGGCGTGTCGAAGCACATCATCTACGTGCGGAAGCGTGACATCCCGCCGCTGCTGCTGTCAAGCCGCAAGCTCGCCAACCTGTGCGAGCGCGGGATGGTCATGCTGGTGAGAGGCACCGCCAGTATTTCCGTCAGCCACCCCGCACCCCGCATTTTCAGTGCATTTGCGGGGTGAGGTTGCGCGAATTTCGACCTGAAGAGTGTGAAAATTGACATTTGCGCACTTATTTGCACACAAAAAAGCATCCGACGAGGCGGGATTGGATAAAGTGGGCGTGAGGCCCGCCGCTCCGGGTTGAGCCATCACTTTCCAAAGATCCGTAGCAGATTCACTGGGCACCGCGGTGCCCCTGCCACAGCCGCAGTCGGTTACCCAGGGCTACAGGCCTGTAGCGCGTAGCCTACTACGTGCTCTAAACCCTAAACCCCAAACCCTTAAACCCTAAACCCTAAACTGTAGCGGGTAGCCTGCTACGCGCCTAGGGTCATAGCCTGGGTTCCATTCGCTATTTAAGAAATGAATGGCATCCAAGCTGTTACCGTAGCCTGTAGCCCAGGGTTAAGGGCAGCGGCTGGTGGGAGGCACCGCCCGCCGCCTCCTGACACTCGCAAGCAGCAGCGCCCCCGTCCGTCCACTGCTGCTGCTGCTGCTGCTGCTGCTGCTGCTTCTGCTATCGCTCACCCACACCCACCCTTGAGCTGCTGCTTCTGCTACCGCCCACCCACCCCCGCCCTTCTGCTGCTGCTGGCGTTCACCCAGCCCTGCCCTTCTCCCAGGGCCTCTCGAGGGGCCACCCTTTTGATAATGGATATTTCAGTCTGTGACACCAGTAACACATTTTATTCACACATTGTATTAATACCAGGCAAGCTACGCACAGGGCGCCACCAGCCGCACCAGTGTCAGCGTTGTCGCCAGCAGACACAACATGATATGAAGGGAATCGGGCAGGGCAGTTGACAATCGGCAGTCGTTCAACGACACGGCTGTAAGATCCGCCATCCACCATCAACGACGCGGCATTCCACCATCCACCATACACACCATCGAAGCCACTGCCATCCACCAAACACCATCACAGCCACGGCCATCCACCATCCACCACCAACGACACGGCTGTTAACATCCTCTTCCCACCATCAACGACACGGCTGTATACATTTAACACCCACCATCACTCCCTCGCTGCGGGCAGGTGCTGTGGGACTCAGTGCCGGCGCACGAGCTGTGGACGCTGCGGTATGACCACCGCATCGCATTCAGGTGCGAGGGGCATGGGGTAGTATGGGGAGGATACTACCCCATGCCATGAGGGGCATGGGGTAGTAGGAGGATACTTCCCCATGCCATGGTCAGGGGCATGGGGTAGTATCCTTTATTGGAATGCTAGTAAGGACCAACGGGTCCTCGACACACATCTTTTTGGACCCGTTTTGCCGGTTGCAACATGCGCATCGCTTTGTGTGCCAGCTTGCGCTCGTTTGGGGGAGCAGCCCTACCACAATCCCAACTCCTGAGGCGCGCAAGTGAGTACCGTACTGGGCCGGTGCCTCCGCGAATCAGTATTGTTTCGGTGCCGGTGCACAAGCTGTGGACGCTGCGCTACGACCACCGCATCGCATTCAGGTGTGGGGGACATGGGGTTGCATCCTTGATTGGAATGCTAGTTTAAGGACCAGCAGTTTAAGGAATGTGGCTCCCACAAAGTCGGGTACTTAAATAAGTACCCGGTCGTGTACCCGGTACTTAAATAAGTACCCAGGCAAAATTAACAGTAATGACCAAGGAGTCATCGGCGTCAACGTACCGTACTGGGCCGGTGCCTGAAGTCGCATGAGTATTGATTCGGTGCCGGCGCACGGGTTGTGGACGCTGAGCTACGACCATCGCATCGCATTCAGGTGTGGTCGATTTTACAGTCTTGTTGGACGCCTTTAATGGCGCATTAGACTTGTGCTTGCGCACTCAATCCCTGAGGCAGGCAGATACTATCACCCGCACTATTCCACTCAGTGGATACACATTGACTGTCCATCCCACTGGCAGGAACGGTCGCCTGCTCCTTGACACTGCCACTGCTTGCAGCCTGCGCGCTGCCAACACTCTCTACCCCCACAGGCCTGAGCACCAGTACACCCACATCAGCCCCATGGCTGTTGCACAGAGCAGACGGCATGCATGCTCTGTGCGCCGCCTGCACAGCGTCAAGGACTACATCCTGGTCGCGCGCCGCCGCATGCATGCGGTGACAGACTGTAGGGTGCGTAGGAGCCCAACCTGGGACAGCGATCACTGCATGGTGGTACTGTCCATGCGCCTCCGCATGCGAGCTTCCCGCCATGCAGGCGGCTCTCAGCGGCGCGCATGGGACTCTTCACAACTGCGGCGCCCGGCTGTCCGTCGTGAGTTCAACCTCCAGCTGTCCGATCGCTTTGGGCTGCTGGAGGCCGTGCCGCCCGAGGGCGCTGATGCCCAGGCGGAGTACGACGCGATGGCTGCTGCCATTCGCGAGGTGGCCACCAACCACCTCGCTCCACGCGGCAGCCGCCGGCGGCGCGGCTGGCAGTTCACTCTGTCGCAGCGCACCCTCCGGCTCATGGACGCCCGGCAGCGCGCGCACACGGCATGGCTCAGGAGCAAGTCTGCTGCTGCCAAACGAGAGCGCAACCGCGCCAACCGCGCGGCCGACGCAGCTGTGCAGAGAGACAGGGAGAGGTGGGTCGGCCAGCAGGTGGCGGAGGCGCAAGACATGCTACGCAAGAAGAATCTGCGCCAGTTTGCGCGCGCGTGCGACAGGCTGGCGGGCCGCAGCCGCAGCCATCAGATCCCACCTGCCATGCGGGACGTCTCGGGCGCGCTGCACAGCGGTCCAGACGGGGTGCTGAAGGCCATGACAGAGTCATTCGACAAGCTATATGGCGGGGAGACCAAGCTCAGCGACGAGACCCTGAACCAGCTGGAGAACGATGTAGCGGCGTTTGAGCTCACACGCGCCACAGAGGTGGACGAAGCGCACGGGCGCCCCCCTGACCTGGCTGAGACGGAGGCGTGTGTGCGAGCGTTGCGCTCGGCCGCCGCTCCGGGCGGCGACCAGCTGGACGCCATGCTGTTGCGGTGCCCACCTGCCATCGCATGGCTCCACCGGGTCATCATCGCCGTATGGCGGTCGGGGAGAGCCCCGAGGGAATGGAAAACTGCTATTATCACACCGTTATATAAGGGGAAGGGTCCGCGTGACTCCCCTGGTAACTACCGCGGTATAAGCCTTCTCTCTATTGCCGGGAAAGTGTACGCTGCCATACTTCTGCACCGCGTCTCCACGCAGGTTGATGGTCAGTTGCATGAGGCTCAGTGTGGTTTCAGAAAAAGCAGAGGCACTGTTGATGCAATTTTTACTCTGCGCTCGCTGAGCGCGGCACATGCCGAGTACAAACAATGCATGGCTGTGGCATTTGTCGACTATTCTAAAGCTTACGATTGCATAAACCGTGCGGCACTGTGGAGAGTCCTTAGATTATATAGTGTTCATCCGCACATTATTGATCTGTTGGAGGATCTTCACACCAACACCGCAGCTGCCGTGCGGCTGGCTGGGAAAATCGGGCACGAATTCCCCGTGTCGTCTGGTGTGCGACAGGGGTGCGTCATTGCTCCTGTGTTGTTCAATGTTTTTATTGACCACATAGTGAAAAAGGCGCTAGACATGATGCCAGAGGGGCTGGCGTGTCAGTCGTGACCCGAGCCGGCGGCTCTGTGTTGTCGTCGTCGGTTGAGCGCATAGTAATGCTGATGTATGCCGACGATTTATGTTTGTTCTCGCATGACCCAGCTCAGTTGGCGCTTATGCTGAAAATCCTTGACAAAGTGTCCTCTAGCTTTGGCATGCAAATCAACGCCGCCAAGACAGAAGTGATGATTTTGCCAGCAGATTTTGACGCGGATCTGCCCACGTTTGCGCTGACTGGTGGTGAAGTGAAGACCGTCTCTGCATTTAAGTATCTAGGGAGTTGGATAACCCAGAGTGGTGGTGTGGAAAAGGAGATCGGTGTGCGTGTCGGTCGCGCGCTGGGCGTGTTTGCGTCTTTTGATAAGATTTGGGCCAGCAAGAAGATGCAAGTGCAGTCTAAGATGCGGGTTTACAACACTTTCGTGCTGCCCCACTTTCTGTACGGCTGCGAAACATGGGCCCCTACTAAAACACAACTGACTCGATTGGAGGTTGCCCACTCTAACTGCCTTCGTCGCATTCTGGGTGTGCGCCTGGTCGACCGGCACAGATTAACTTATATTCGGCAGGCGTGCGACACTGAGCCAATTGAGAGCCTTGTGGCAAAGCGATCAATGCAGTGGCTAGGCCATGTGATGCGCATGCCGGCTTCTCGTCTTCCTCGTACGACTTTTGACTGCACAATGGATGTGGCTCGGCAGCAAGGCCGGCCTCCAGCCTCCTCCCGACACTATTTTCTTAAGCTACTGATTCAGCAGCTAGGCGAAACTAGTGGCACTCGTTCTGATTGGAAGACTTTTTCGGACACGGCGTTTGAGCGTGCTCAGGATAGGGTCGGGTGGAGAGCCGTGGTGTACGGTCCGGCTGCCCCTCAGGCGCCGGCCCCTCCACCACGGCGGTCAAGTAGATTGGCAAGCGCCACTTGACCCCCTATCCCTAGAAGCAGTTAGGACCTATTTTGGAGGCGTCGCACAATAGCTCTCCTTTTTGCTCTGGGACTACACGTTGGCAGGCAGCCGGCTGGTGGCTACCGCCCCTCACAAGTAATTGTTAGGGCCAGAACTGGACTTGGGTCTAGGCGGTGGTACTAGGACTAGAGGTAGTCTTTGCTGGAAAGCCGATGTAACTGTAACTGTAACCCACTGGCTTTAGTACATCTGGTCGCGCCATGCGTCTCAGTTCGGGCAGCCAGCCTGGCCACCCTCCTCCTCCTCCGTTCATCACGTGGCGCACGCCCGACATGCCGCCAGCCTCCATGCATGGCGCTTGCGCTGCGAGGGCGCTTGCTGCCAGTGCACCTCCGTCGTCATGTGTCTCATGCAAGTAAGATTCGCCATGCATGGAGAGACCCTCCATGCAGGTCACTGAAGTGCCCCGCGATTCGTGCCATAGCTGCAGTCCGTAGGCCGAAGCCGTCGCCGCAGCCGATGTAAGTAGCCGTGGCCGATGCAGATGCAGATGCCCTGAGGGCGGACGTGTAGCCTATGCGATGTGAGTGCAGATGCAGGATGTCCCTAGCCGTAGCCGAAGCCTTAGCCGATGTCAATCAATAGCCGATGCCCATAGCCGGTGCCCTGGCTGTAGCGTAGCTGCAGCCTCTGCCCGGTGCCGGTGCCCGTGGCTGCATGGGGGTACCGACGATGGCGGCGCCGACTCCTGCCAGCAGCCCGCCCTCCGTCCCTGCATGTCTCGCAGTTGCCTGCCGTATGACGCCGTGCCTCAAACAGCCACTAGCGCTCTAGATCAGGGCAAATCGGCGACATAGCCGATTTTCCAAAACCCAGAGTTGCTCACGCTGCAGCAGCACCCTGTCAGCCCAGTTGGTCCGCCATTGGCGGCGTCGGGGCGGGAGCCCCCGACGATTTTGACACCACTTGAAGTTTTTGTGTGTGAGGGGCATGGGGTTGGACTGTAGTGGAATGCTCGTAAGACCCACGAGTCCTCGACATTCACCTTGTTGGACCCTTTTTGCTGGTTGCAACACGCGCATCGCTGTGTGTGCCAGCTGAGCAGCCCTACCACAATCCCAACTCCTGAGGCGCGCAAGTCAAGGCAGTCAAAACGCCTGCGGCGGTCAGGGGTGCGCCTCGGGCAGTGGTGGGCGCCTCAGATGGTCGGGGTGACGCCTCAGGCGGTCGGGGGGTGCCTCAAGCGGTCTCGGCGCGCCTGCGGCGCCGCCTGATCCGCGCAAGTGATGGCGCCGCATCAGGCGCCGCCTAAAGCGTCGGGAATGTGGTAGGGCGGCTTGGTTGCTGGTTTGTCGTTGCTGCTGCTGGGAATCGCATTGGGAGATTGGGGAACCTCACGCTGCTGCATGCTGCTCGCTGCTCACTACTGCTGCTCACGTATGCTGCTAACTGCTGTTGCTCACTGCTCCTGCTGCTCCTGCTCACTGCTGCTGCTGCTTGCTGCTGCTGCTCACTGCTGTTGCTCCTGCTCACTGCTGCTGCTGTTGCTCGCGCATCGCATGCACGCAGCCACACGATGCTCGCCACGCCTGGCAGCGGCTGGCTGCTGTGTTGTTGTTGTTGTTATTGTTGTTTTCTTGGAATATTATTTGGGCGCACTGCTGCCGCTGCTGCTCACTGCTGCTGCTCGCTCGCAGCCACGCGATGCTCGCCATGACTGGCCTGCCAGCCACCCTGCTGTTCCCTGCTGCTGCTGCGCGCTGCTGCTGCTCACTGCTGCTCCTTCCTCGCTGCTGCTCCTTCCTCGCTGCTGCACACTGCCTGCTCACTACTGCTCACCGCTGCTGCAACGCGAATGCAGCCACGCGATGCTCGCCACGACCGGCCTGCCAGCCACCTTGCTGCTCCCTGCTGCTGCTGCTGCGCGCTACTGCTGCTCACTGCTGCTCCTTCCTTGCTGCTGCACACTGCCTGCTCATTGCTGCTCACTGCTGCTCACTGTCCGCTGCTGCTGCTCGCTCGCAGCCACGCGATGCTCGCCACGACCGGCCTGCCAGCCACCCTGCTGTTCGTCGACCTAGACGAGTACCTCGTGACACCGGTCCCGGGGCTGCAGGTAGTTGTGTGTGTGTGTGTGTGTGGAGGTTGGGGTTCTTAGGGTTACACTTAACGACAACCGCGTGACGCCGGTCCCGGGGCTGCAGGTAGTGTGTGTGTGTGTGTGTGTGCGGAGGTTGGGGTTCTTAGGGTTAAACTAAACGACAACCACGTGACGCCGGTTCCGGGGCTGCAGGTAGTGTGTGTGTGTGTGTGTGTGTGTGTGTTGTGGGGGGGGTGACCGCGCACACACATACAGCACTGTGGCTTGCGTGTCCGACCTTACGCCCTTAATCCTAAACCTGTGCTTTGCAGGGCGCGCCCATCGGCGAGCTGCTCCAGACGTGCACACACACACACACACACACACACACACACACACCGTGACATAAGGCGCCCACGCCGGCAAGCTGCTGCAAGTGTTCGCACACACACACACACACACACACACACACACCGTGGCGCAGGGCGCGCCCATCGGCGAGCTGCTCCAGACGTGCGCTGGCGCGCGATTCGCCGAGGCCCGTCTGCCGCGCTACCACGCGCTGTGCGGCGAGTGCAGCCTCGCGCGCCCAGAGGCGTTCCTGTGGGGGCTGTCGGCGCAGGAGCAGTTCCCGCGCAAGCACCCGCTCGCCTGGTGCGTCCCTCCCAAATATTCCCAACGTTTGAGGCGGCGCCTCGGGCGGCGCATTCACTTGCGCGGATCGGGCGGCGCCTCGGGCGCGCCGGCCCGAGGCGCCGCCTGAGGCGCACCCCCGACCGCCTCCGGCGTTATGACCGCATTCACTTGCGCGGATCAGACGATGGGGCTGTGGTAGGGCGTGTTTGATACGAGGCGATTAGTAGGAGGCATTTTTGATGGGAGATGTTTTTGATGGGAGGCCCATGGTGACCCAGGTCGGAGGTTGTTGGTGGTGGGTGGGTGTTTTACCCGTCTCCTAGACGTGCGCAGACCCCCTGACAACCCCCCCGCAACAACCCTGCAACAACCCTGCAACAACAGCTACAAGCTCATCTACTACGTGGAACAACCCATTGACTAAAGTTGCAACAACCCAGCAACAACAGCCCAGAAACAACCCAGAAACAACTCAGCAACAACTCAGCAACAACCCGCAACAACCCCGCAACAACAGCCACATTCTCACCAACTACGTGGAATAACCCATTGACTAAACGTGCAACAACCCAGCAACAACAACCCTGCAACAACCCTGCAACAACTCAGCAACAACCCGCAACAACCCCGCAACAACAGCCACATTCTCACCAACTACGTGGAATAACCCATTGACTAAACGTGCAACAACCCAGCAACAACAACCCTGCAACAACCCTGCAACAACTCAGCAACAACCCGCAACAACCCCGCAACAACAGGTACACGCTCACCAACTACGTGGAGCAACCCATTGACTAAACGTGCAACAAACCAGCAACAACAACCCTGCAACAACCCCGCAACATCAGGTACACGCTCACCAACTTCGTGAAAAAACCAACGACGCGCAGCGCGGTCGACCCCAACGCGGCGCGCGCGGTGAGTGAGACAGTGAGAGAGAGACAGAGAGAGTTTCCAGGCAGGGCATGCCTTCAACCCTACAAGGACTTGGGGGTATAAGTTTTATATTGAGTCACGGATGGAAAGAAAACAAGCGTTTCTGTTGTGCTGAGATTTATAAGTGTGAAGGAGAAGTACAGAACTAAGAGCGGTGCTTGGCACCTAAGCTTCCATGCCGTCAGCTTGGGTCGCTTGCACCTCTCCAATTCTCAATCCTTTTGTGGCTCAGAGGTATTCCATCTGAGCCGTGCCACCCACCCACCCTTTTAGTGGGAGTATTTTAGGAGCGCTAGCTAGCATCAGGGTCCGGCCGCTTGACACTGGTTGTGGGCAGTGATATCACAGGCCGTTTTGGGCATGGTAACTGTCTGCGGCTGGTGGAGGCCAGACCTCTGCCCGAGCCGTGACCTCCGTGGTCACGCGTGACGGTAAGGACAAAGTGAACACTATGAAGACAGCTGAGACAGCAGCCAGTCAGTATCAGTCAGGTCATTAGACTGAAAATCCACGAGCAATAGAGGACGTATCTTCTGGAAAGCCGATGTTCCTGCCGTTGATCCTGGTAGGGATGCTAGGCGCTCACGGCGTGTGCTTGGGTGCGCCCCAGTGTGATCGTCGTCGTCGTCGAAAGCGTAACACAACGGGATCGCCTAGACCCTGAGTACAGACACAAGACCCGAAATGGCTACAGGCAGCAAGGCGATGACACACAGCCCCCCAGCACAGTCCCCCATTGTGACGAACCGCAAAGAACTACTGCTCCACGCGGTTCTGCGAGCCCCAGTGATGGAGTTTCTGCATAACAGTCAGTTCACACTAAGTTGGAACTGAGGGCTATTTCGTATTTTTTCGTTGCGGTTGTGACAGCAATCACAACGTCCAAGTTTTCTGTTCAATCGTGGATCGTTTGCGGAGATCGGAGCTGAAGCAGAGAAGTGCGTTGCCGTGCGCACGCCTGGGTGTGCGCACCACCTGTCCTCGCATCCGTGATTTCCTTTTCGGCTGTGCACAGCCATTTGGCTGTATTCCGACTGTACTTTGACCTTGAACAAAGCTTAACCCATTCAGCAGATTTGTGATCTGACGAGCCTGCCAGATAGAGCTCGTCAAGAACTTTCAAAATGCCTATATATGAGGACAAACGGTCAACAGGAGGTCAATGTTCAACACGGTCAAAGTAAAATCCGGCTGTGCAATAATTAATTCAAGGTCCTGAAAAGAAAATCACTGCCTCGCATCCATCCCCACACTCACAGTTTACAGTTCACAGTTCACAGTTGTATACCGTTTGTGCGGTTTGCCTTTGCGAATTCGTATCGTTTTTTGCCCCCCCCCCCCCCCACGAAGCTGAGAGGCTAATATAAATCCTCGAAATCGCGATTTTGGGCGTCAACACGACAAAACTGTCGAAAGCGACCCCCACAATCGCATGACACAACTACAGTTTCGACCCCCCCCCCCCCCCCGCGAAGGCAAGCAATATGGACGGTAGTGCGCTATCGCGGGGCATGGGATTGAGGGAGCTGCCGCATGAGGAGGACTACCAGACCCACACTCACCCACCCACCCACCAACACGCACACAACACACACCACACCACACGCCATCAGGTGTACGTGTCGATGGCAAAGCCGCGGCCAGGGCTCAACGCGACGGCTGTGTCGGGCGACTGCATGTTCCTGCTGCACATCGTGCACATGGTGAGTGTGCGTGCGTGTGTGTGTATGTGTGTGTGTGTCGGGCACCTGCATGTTCCTGATGCACACCGTGCACATGGAGTGTGTGTGTGTGTGTGTTTGTCGGGCGACTGCATGTTCCTCCTGCACATCGTGCACATGGTGAGTGTGCGTGCGTGTGTGTGTGTGTGTCGAGCACCTGCATGTTCCTGCTGCACATCGTACACATGGCGAGTGTGCGTGCGTGTGTGTGTGTGTGTGTGTGTGTGTGTGTGTGTGTGCAGTGTCTTTGCCCCCTGTGTGTCCCTTACTGATGTTTGTGTGTGTGTGTGTGTGTGTGCCTACCGAAGCCCCCTCAACTCTCCGCCCCCCCCCTACACACACACACACACACACCCTGGGGGCGCGGCCCCTCTCCTCCACACACTGTTCCACACCGTGCATGCGAGCACTGCGAGCCACTGACCCCCCTCCCCTCCTCCACCACCACCACACAGCTCCAAGCTCAGGTCAGCCAGCGCAAGGTCAAAGCTTGCCCCATGCTGTATGCTCGCGTCTCCCAGCACCCTCTGCACCACTGACGCCCCCTCCCCTCCCCCCCTCCCCCCCCTCCCCCCACGCACAGTTCCACACGCTGCACACAAGCGATCCGCACCACTTACCCCCTTCCCCTCCCCCCCCCACCACCACACGCACACACAGCTTCAGGTTCAGGTCACCAAGCGCAAGGTCGAGGCGCGCTTCGCGCCTGACGTCAGCTGGCGCCTCCCCCCTGACACACACACACACACACACACACACACGCACACACGCACACACAGTTGCAGAAGCGCACGAGCGATCCGCACCACTGAGCCCCCTCCCCTCCAACACTGACCCCCTACACGCCCGCGCACACAGTTCCAGGTGCAGTTCAGCGAGCGCAAGGTCGAGGCGCGCTTCGCGCCCGACGTCAGCTTGCGCCCCCACCCCCCCCCAGCCCCCACCCCCCACACACACACACAGTTCCAGAAGCACACGAGCGACCCGCACCACTGCCCCCCCTCCCCTTCCCCCACCACCACCACACGCACACACAGCTCCGGGTCCAATTCAGCGAGCGCAAGGTCGAGGCGCGCTTCGCGCCCGACGTCACCCCCTCCTCTCCCTTCTCCTCCCCTCCCCCCCTCTCCTCCCCCTCCCCCACACACAGTTCCACATGTTGCACACGAGCGATCCGCACCACTGACCCCCCTCCCCTCCACACGCACACACAGCTTCAGGTTCAGGTCACCGAGCGCAAGGTCGAGGCGCGCTTCGCGCCCGACGTCAGCTGCCCCCCCCCCCCCCCCCCTGTCACACACACACACACACACACACAGTTCCAGAAGCGCACGAGCGATCCGCACCACTGAGCCCCCTCCCCTCCAACACTGACCCCCTACACGCCCGCGCACACAGTGCCAGGTGCAGTTCAGCGAGCGCAAGGTCGAGACGCGCTTCGCGCCCGACGTCAGCTGGCGCCCCCCCCCAGCCACACACACACACAGTTCCAGAAGCGCACGAGCGATCCGCACCACTGACCCCCCTCCCCCCACCACACAACACGCACACACAGGTCCAGGTCCAGTTCAGCCAGCGCAAGGTCGAGGCGCGCTTTACGCCAGACGTCAGCTGGCACGGCGGCCTCCCGCACGTCATGCCGACCCTGTTTCCCCCGGCACCGCCGGCACCGCCAGCTCCTCCAAGTCCGCGGCCCCCGCCCCCGCGGCCACCCCCACCCCCGCGGCCGCAGCCTCCGCCACGACGAGCGCTCGCGTGAGCGGCCGCACACAACATTGACCAGATGACCGCGGCCTCATGCGCGTCAGGCCGACCCTCTTTTCCTCGCGTGAGCGGCCGCACACGACATTGACCAGATGACGGCGGCCTCCCGCGCGTCAGGCCGACCCTCTTGCCCTCGCGTGAGCGGCCGCACACGACATTGACCAGATGACGGCGGCCTCCCGCGCGTCAGGCCGACCCTCTTGCCCTCGCGTGAGCGGCCGCACACGACATTGACCAGATGACGGCGGCCTCCCGCGCGTCAGGCCGACCCTCTTGCCCTCGCGTGAGCGGCCGCACACGACATGGACCAGATGACGGCAGCCTTACGCGCGTCAGGCCGACCCGACCCTCTTCCCCCCGCGTGAGCAGCCGCACACGACATTGACCGAACATTGACTGGGCAGCGCCGGGTCCTGATGATGGATGCTGCAGGCAGGGAAACCTCTAACTTAAGGGCGTAGCAAGCGTGCTCGGTGCGCGTAGTGCCCTAGCACCTAACTGTGATGGGCTGGCTACTGGGGCAACGCTGTGTGGGCGTGCGAGGCCCTACCCACAGCCCCACACCTCAAACACACACACAGGTGCGCACATCGCGCCCGGGGAGTGCACGCGTCGGCTGTGTTCACATTCATGGCTCATATTGACCGGATCCCACGCCTGCTCATTGGCAATGTGGTTGTTTTTAGGCTCGCACGTTACTCTGACATGTGTTTGCTAGTTTGAAGACGCAATGAAAATACATGATCGGCATTTTATAGGCATACGGTGGCATACGATACGAC
>VFSX01000003.1:200000-245000 GCA_016618255.1 Chlamydomonas sp. UWO 241 | reverse complement strand
ACCTAGACAGGGCACTCGGCCCCCAGATCCGACTCCTCCCCGTGGGGGCACGGCCGGGGATCGCAGGCCCGCGGGATCACGCCCCCTAGACCCTGAAGATCGCAGACACGGCCCAGGCCCGCCTGCAACCTCTCTCTCTCTCTCTGCCGTTCTCTGTAACCTCTCTCTCTCTCTCTGTCTCTCTCTCTCTCCCTCCCTCTCTCTCTGGCTCTCTCTCTCTCTCTGTCTTTCTCTGTAACCCTCTCTCTCTCTCTCTCTCTCTCTCTGCCTCTGCCTCTCTCTGTCACCTGCGTGCGCCGTTCATGTGCAGGATTGTCCGATCGAGGAAGCGCGCGCGCAGCCGGCCATCGGCGTACGCTGTGAAGCTCCCTTGCTCTGGCACGTGGGACTCGTCCAGGATGAGCTGCAGTGTGTGTGTGTGTGTGTGTGTGTGCATGCATGTTTGTGTGTGCACCCACCCCTGCCCTTGCTTTCCCCCTACAAACACACACACACACACACACACACACACACACGAACACACACACGCACGCATGCACACACGCACGCACGCACGCACGCACACACACCTCAGACTCCACTGCAAACGTCTCCTCCACCGAAGACGGCAGCAGGCCGAGCACGCCGGGCCCCCGCGGCGGCCCCGCGCGTGCGTGTGCGCCGCCGCCGCAACCGCCGTGATGCGGCAGCGGCCCGCCCGTTATGCAGAATGTCGGCTGCGGTGGCGCCTCGCTGGCGGAGCCCCCGTGCGGCGCCGATGTTGCTAGGTGCGCCATCTGCGCATGTGCGTGTGTGTGTGTGTGTGTCTGCCGCCGCCCGTGCGGCGTCGGTGTTGCTAGGTGCGCCATCTGCGCATACGCGTGTGTGTGTGTGTGTGTGTGTGTGTGTGCGTGCGTGTGTGTGTTTGCCGCCGTCGCCCGTGCGGCGTCGATGTTGCTAGGTGCGCCATCTGTGCATACGCGCGTGTGTGTGTGTGTGTGTGTGTGTGGCTGCTACTGTTTGCTGGTTGCTGCTGGTTGCTGCTGGGTGGGTGGCAGCGGCGGCGGCGGCGGTGTGTGTGTGTGTGTGTGTGCTTTGTGTGTGTGTGTTGTGTGTGTGTGTGTGTTGTGTGTGGGTGCATGCTTGTGTGTGTGTGTGTTGTGTGTGTTGTGTGTGTGTTTTGTGTGAGTGCGTGTGTGTTGTGTGTGTGTGTGTGAGTGTGCGTGTGTGTGTGTGGTTGCTGCCCCCCCCCCCCCCGAGGCTAGTGCACACACACACACACATACACATACACATACAAACACACACACATACACACGCACACACACACACACACACACATGTGCACACAACTTTTCCACGTGCGCCGCGAGCGGCGCCAGCGCGTAGCGCTCACCCCGCTCGTGCTCCCACATTGACTTGAGGACACACACACACACACACACAAACACACACACCTGCGCACGCAGCTTGCCCTCGTGCGCCGCGATCGGCGCCAGCGCGCATCGCTCGCCCCCTTTCGTGCACCCACACTGATTCGGACACACACACACACACACACACACGCGCACACATGCACACACAGACACACACCTGTGCGCACAGCTTGCTCGCGTGCGCCAGCGCGTATCGCTCGCCCCGCTGGTGCACCTACACTGATTCGGGGACACACACACACACACACACACGCACGCACACACACACACACTCACACCTGCGCACGCAGCTTGCCCGCGTGCGCCGCGATCGGCGCCAGCGCGTAGCACTCGCCCCGCTCGTGCACCGACTCAGGGACGCACCCACCCACCCACCCACCACACGCACGCACGCACACACACACACACACACACACACACACACACACCTGCGCACGCAGCTTGCCCGCGTGCGCCGCGAGCGGCGCCAGGGCGTATCGCTCGCCCCGCTCGTGCACCCACACCGACTCAGGGACGCACGACGCGGCGTATAGCTGCTCGGTGGAGGGGCGACTGGGGTCGCTGCTGCTGGAGGGGCGTGCGTGTGCGAGGAAGCGACCACCCTGTGTGTGTGTGTGTGAAGGTGTGCGTGCGTGTTGGGGACATACAGCTGCTCGGGAAAGCGGCCACCCTGTGTTGTGTGTGTAGTGTGTGTTGTGTGTGTGTGTGTGTGTGCCTGTGCCTGTGCATGTGCGTGTGCCAGGGCGGGGGGGGAGGGAGGGAGAGGCGCGTGTGGTTGAGGAAGCGGCCACCCTGTGTGTGCGTGTGTGTGTGTGTGTGATATGTGTGGGGGTGGGAAGGCACAGGCACACACGCACGCACGCACACGGGCATCGTTGATTAACACAACTCGTCGGCGTGCACCCACACACGTACAAACACGCAGGGCGACAACGCGCACACACACACACACACACACACACACACACACACACACACACACACACGCATGCACACCTGCATCGTCGCGAGGCACGACTCGTCCGCGTGCACCCATACCCACACGCACACCCACACCCACACACCCACGCACACCCACGCACACACGCACACACACACACACACATACACACACACACACCTGCGTCGTCGCGAGGCACGACTCGTCCGCGTGCACCCACACTTCGACCTCGCGCGCACCCGGTTGGAACTGGTACGTCGCCTGCACATGTGGTGTGGCGGTTATACAGTTATTTTTTGGCAGTGACGGTTACTTGGCAGTTATTTTGCAGTTGCTAGGCAGTTGCGCACCCGGTTGGAACTGGTACGTCGCCTGCAAATGTGGCGTGGCGGTTACACAGTTACTTTTTGGCAGTTACGGTTTCTTGGCAGTTGCTTTGCAGTTGCTAGGCAGTTGCGCACCCGGGTGGAACTGGTACGTCGCCTGCAAGTGTGGCGTGGCGGTTACAGTACACTGTAGTCACGCTTTGCCTTGTCGACACTATTATAAAGGCCCGAATTCATGCCTTGCCTTCGTGCCTTGCCGGTTTTTTTGGGGGGGGGCTTTCTCCCCCGTTTTGACGTCACTTTTGGCATTTTGTTTCGACTGTTTCGAATGCACCACACAGGGAATGGGTCATACACTAGTCGCAACCTCAATTTGGGGACAGTCGGAGGAGGTGAATTTCCGCTCAGTGATTCCCCTGCGAGCCGTATACCGCTCCGAGCCGGATTTCCCATTTCCCAGAAAACCACCCCACACTTAGTGGGTGAGGGCGTGGAGCAATGCGTTGGAAAGCTCTTGCCGAGAGCAGCACAACGGCATGCATTGCATGAATACCCGCTGTGCATTGTGCCAAATATGAGCGGTCAAAGCTGCTGGAGCCGGCAAAAAACTAATTACTAAAATCCTTCCCAGGGACCACTGTTTCCGCTCCTAACTGCACTACAGGGAATGGGATGCAAAAACAATGCTGCCGGCTAATACGCCAACCCCAGGCTAAGCTAAATTTCATAGAATGAAAGTTTTAGCCACAGTTACAGTAACAGCAACACGGGGTTTCCAGCTAAGCAGGCTACTCTTCTACTAGAGACACCCGCCGATACTCCAGCACACTTAAGTATTAGATTACTGCCGGCTCCCAGCCGATAGACTACCGCTCCCGCCGGCTAGACTACCCCAAACAGCGGTCTCTGAGAGACATGTCTGGCAAGGAGCATATAGGAGAGGACCTTCCTCAGGGTCACAGTAGTGGCCTTGTGGCCAGTCAAGCCGGCAGAGCCGACTGTCGCTGACTGGAACGGTCCCCGCCTGGCAGTGCATGTCCAGCTCTCGTTTGCATGGGGCTCAGCCGGCGCCCCATGCCTCATGCATGGCCAGGTCCCACCCTCCTTTGGCCACAGCTTTTAAAAATCTTGGCCAACACACCAGCGCACTCCAGCGCACACCGTTGCAAGCGGCGCCCCGCCACCCGTTTGAAGCCAAGAAACCGCGGGCGCGCGCGCCACAGATTCCCTGGACTTTTTGGGAGTGGTCGCTTCCTAAACTCTCATGCCCATGTCTCTTGCCTGTTTCTTATCTCTCAAACAACCGGACACAAGCGTTAAGCAGGCGCGCGCACCTGCGGCGTCCATTCCAGCGCCACGAGCTCGCCATCTGCAAACAGCGACAGCGTCTGCTCCGCCCACCAGCCGTCTGCGGGCGCGCTGTCCTGGAAGCCGGTCGCGCCGCAGGGGGGAAGCGCGCTCGGGAGCGGCGTGCGGCGCGCGCCGCCGCCACCGCAGCTGCGCGCGTGAGCAGGTTTGCGGGCGTGCGTGAGTATGCGTGCGTGTGTGCTTAAACACGATCGCGCCACAGGGGGGCAGCGCACTCGAGAGCGGCGTGCGGCGCGCGCCGCCGCCACCGCAGCTGCGCGCGTGCGCAGGTTTGCGTGTGTTCGTGAGTATGCGTTTGTGTGCTAAAACACGGTCGCGCCGCAGGGGGGCAGCGCGCTGGGGAGCGGCGTGTGGTGCGCGCCGCCGCTGCCGCAGCTGCGCGCGTGCGCAGGTTTGCGAGCGTATGCGTGCGTGTGTGCTAAAACACGGTTGCGCCGCAGGGGGGCAGCGCGCTGCGGGTTTACAGCAAGGGGGGAGGGGCGCTCGTGATATGGGCGCTCTTGAAGCGCGCTGCTCCTACGCATGAGCGTGTTCATGTGTGCAGGGCATGGTGTGTGCATTGTGCGTGCGTGTGTACATGTGTGTGCATGTGTGCATTGTGCGTGCGTGCACTGCGTGCGTGCGCGTGCGCTGTGCGTGCGCGTGCGTGCAGAACGCACCCGCTTGTTGTCGCGAGAGCATGGCTGCCATCGCGCCCCTCGCATGGGCCCTCGCCCGGGCCTGCGCCTGCATAAGTCGGACAGTCAGTGGTCAGTCAGTCAGTCAGTCAGTCAGTCAGTCAATTGGTCGATCAGTCGGTCGGTCGGTCAGTTAGTTTGTCAGTCATTCATTCAGTCAGTCGGGCAGTCGGCCAGTCAGTCAGTCGTTTAATTGGTCGGTCAGTCAGTCAGTCAGTCAGTCAGTCAGTCAATCCGTTGCTCAGTCAGTCAGTCAGTCGGTCAGTTTGTCGGCCAGTCATTCAGTCCATCCGCCCGTCCACCCGCCCGCCCGTCTGGCCGTCCCGCCCTCCGTCCGTCGGCCATTCATTCACTAATGCATTCACTAATGCATTCATTCATTAATTCAGTCAGTCGGGTGATTGTGGCGTGCCTGCTTCGCCCGGGCTGCCGCTGCCGTCCCCATCGTCCCCATCGTTGCCGCCGGCCCGCCGCGCGTCGAGCTCGTGAACGGCGTCCAGCAGCAGCTCGACCGCGGGCGCCCATCGGTCAGGGAACGCCTGGAGCGAGAACACCTGCACGCACGCACGGGCATGGAGGGGTGGGGTGCGTCACAGGCACGGGCAGAGGCAGAGGCACAGACACAGGCACGGAGACAGGCACAGGCACGGAGACAGGCACAGGCATAGGCACAGGCACAGGCATAGGCAGGAACAGGGTGGGGTGGGATGCCCAGCAGCAGCTTGACCGCCCATCGGTCGGGGAATGCCTCCTCCCAGCCTTCTGCTCCCAGACTCACCCACATAGTCGTCTGGCATGCGCACCTACTGCCCCTCTAGTGCGTGCGGCCAGCCCATGAGCACAGAGTAGGAACCAGTGATTTCCTTTTCAGGACTTTTAATTAATTGTTCCACAGCCGGATTTTTCTTTGACCGCGTTGACCGTTGACCTCCCGTTGACCGTTTGTCCTCTTACATACAGTTACATCGGCTTTCCAGCAAAGACTACCTCCTCTTACATAGGTAATTTCAAAGCTATTGACGTGCTCTGTCTGGCAGGCGTGCCAGACTCTCAATCCACCGAATCGTTTTAGCTGTGTTCAAGGTCAAAGTACAGCCGGAATACAGCCAAATGGCTGTGTAGAGTCGAAAAGGAAATCACTGGTAGGAACAGACCCCGCTCCCAGGCATTCTCCCAGGCTTTCTCCCAGGCTTTCTCCCATGCTTTCTCCCTGGTATTCTCCCTCTTCCAGGCCGGCCCACCTGCGTACCGCCCCTCTGCGTGCGTGCTCCGTCGTGTGGCCGGCGCCGCACCCCCCCCCCCTCCCAGCCTTCTCTCCCTGCTGCCAGGCTGCCTGAGTTAACTTCCTCTGTCTCCCGCAGGCCCGCCTGCATCTGCCATGCGGACTTGTACTGTCCCTCTGCGTGCGTGCTCCGTCTGGTGGCAGGCGCCGCACCCCCCCCACACACACACCCTCCCAACCTTCTCTCCCTGCTGCCAGGCTGCCCAGTCAACTTCCTCTTGTCTCCCGCACGCCCACCTGCGCCTGCCATGTGTGACGGTACCTCTGCGTGCGTGCTCCGTCGGTTGGCCAGCGCCGCACACACACACCCCTCCCAGCCTTGTCTCCCTGCTGCCAGGCTGCCAAGTCAACTTCCTCTTGTCTCCCGCAGGCCCACCTGCGCCTGCCACTCGTAACTGTACCTCTGCGTGCGTGCTCCGTCTGGTGGCCTGCGCCGCACCCCCCCACCCCTCCCAGCCTTCTCTCCCTGCTGCCAGGCTGCCGAGTCAACTTCCTCGGTCTCCCGCAGGCCCACCTGCGTCTGCCATGCGTACTCGTACTGCCCCTCTGCGTGCAGCTCCGCCACGAGCACCGGGTAGCACACAGCGAAGCGGCGGCGGTGCGAGTGGAGCACGAGCCGGCCCGCGTCGTCCTCCGTGGAGAGCGACACCTGCGGAACGGTGTGTGTGTGTGTGTGTGTGTTTTACACCCTATGTCTGTGTGTGTGTGTGTGTGTGTGCACGCATGTGTGCCGTGTGTGGTTGAATGCGTGGTGTGTGTGCTTTGTGTGCGGGCGCACTGCGTGTGTGTGTGTGTGTGTGTGTGTGTGTGTGTGTGTGTCAGTTGGGCGCACCAACCTTTCCGTCGGCCAGGTCGGCCACTAGGCCCTTTGCGAGCGCCTCGCCCGCATCCGCCGGCCACCACAGGTCGTCCATGCGGAAGCCCAGCTTGAGGCCGTCCCTGTGCGCACATGAGGGTGGTGGCGTGGGGAGGAATGCAGCCTCATGCCGTGCAATGCACCCTGCATGGTGCACACGCATGCATGGCACGCATGGCATGCCTCCATGCACCCCCATGCAGCGCCCACGCACGCGCTGTACCACACTGGGTGCATACAGTGCACACATCCGCGCACCTTGGTGCCGCCTGGGACGCGAGGCGCGCACAGTAGCACGGCACGTCGACGTGCATGTTACGGAACTCCAAAACGACAGCCAGGTAGGCTGCATGGCGCGACAGCACAAAGTCAGAAAGCTGGCGCTGGTGGTGGCCGTCCTGCAGCACGGAGAACGCCCGACCACTGGGGCTCAGCACCAGGATGGTGCCATCGCTGAAGTTTGCCTTTATCCGGCCAGTCGCAGCCACCACGACGCGCGTGAGGTCGGGCATGCTACCTGTCGCTGTTCCTATCCTGCATCGTTCGCAGGGGTTCGTCGCACTTCCCCTGCCCAACCCTCAAAGCCCTTAAAAACAGGGCACCGCCTTTTTGAGCAAGCACGCGCCCAAACAGCACGTACTACTTCTGATGATTTATCCTTGGAATTTGGCAGGCAGGTGAAGCGTCTGGCACTTGAGGTGGCGGGTGCATGAGTAACACTGCATGAGCAATCGGTGAACAATCGAGCAAACAAGCACAACCAAACAAATCAGAGTTCCTCGGGCCCCGCGTTTACGCAACCTTCACTAACTTTATCAATTTATTACCGTACGGGGCTTGAGCCTCCGCGAATAAGTAGCGTTTCGGACGCCCCCGCAAAGCTGGAAACTATTGAAAACTCTCGAAAATTGAGATCAGGGGCGTCAAGTCGATTGAAATCGACGAAAAAATACATTTATATGTTTATAAACGATTGCTGCCAGGACGAAAAGAGAGGGGAGGGGACGTGGGAGGGGAGCTCAACTAGTTGAGCGCCAAACACACACGCCACACACACACACAAACACACGCTCCGCCAGCTGTCTACGCCAGTCCCCCCCCCATACCAGGCATACCCACTCCATAATGCATTGCCCTGGCGGCAAACGCAAGGGTGCCAGTCACTCTGTTTCGGGAGTGCTCCACCCGCAACACTCCGCAGTTGCGACTCCCATTCCTCTGAATTGTAAATCCCTAAGATGCAGCGCGTGTCATGATGATGCAGCTCAGCTTAAGCTTCCACGTGCAGCCCGGTGGGCAGCCCTTGCAGGGGCCTCACGCTGCCTTGAGCAGCTTGATCAGAGGTGCCACATGGTCCCTCCCCACTGTGACCAGCACTCGCTCGCGGGGCTTCCCAGCCAGCTTTCCGCTGCACAGGTCGATGACGGTGCGGTGCATGACCCGTTCCCGCTGCGCGCTGGACTCCTGCACCTCCTTTGGGTCGGCTGCGAGAGTACTGGGCGTCGCCTCTGGCATCACGGATTCCATCATCGCTCTCTGTGCTGCATTAGGCAGCAAGTCTGATTCGGGCCCGACTCCGCCCACAGCCAAAAGCTGGCAGCCAAGCTTTCGCCAAGGGCCTCTGCCATCAATTGCCTGTGAGCTGACGTGAACTCCTCCCCAACCAAATGCTCAAAGAGGATGCTCCAGCCGTCTGGACAGTCGATGGACACGGTTGCCCCAAACTTGCGTGTGATAAACGCCGCTGCATGCATCAGCACGAGGCACGTGTGTTCAGGAAGAGTTTGTTTGTTAAAAAGGCAGAGAGCAACGAGCTTACTTTTTTGACGGTTGGAGGCAGCTGGTGGAGAGATGGAACACTGCTGCTTAGGGAAGACATGCACACACGACAGGGCGGGCTGGGCTGGGCACAGCTTTGCCTCATGAGGCAGGCGACACAGTTCATCGCTCAACACACGCTCGATCCTTCCGTGGGTCTCTTCGACCCCACACCCCAGGCAGGGTTGCACGGTCCGTACGTATTTCGGGTCTGGAGCGTACGTACGTACGTATTTTTTGGAAATACGTACGTACGCTTGCCGTACGCGTGCGAAAATCGCCGTGTACGCAGCACTATACGCCTTTTACTTGAAACACAAAAACGGTCATAATTCACGCTCCTGTGCTTGGATCGGAACCATTCCACTTGCGTTGGAAAGCTGGTAGAAAGGAATCTCCGGATCACTGCTGATATTTAGCAGTGTGCTCCAGCAGGGGAGGACCTTGCAGGCAGCGAGTTGCTGCCGTGCGCGCGCGTGTGGTGCGGTGCTCGCGTGGTGTGCTGCAGCCCCCCCCCCCTAGTTCAGTGCCCTGCTTCATACTGAGGTCGCATAGATAGACCGTGTTACAAGCTTTCCAATGCAAGTCGAATGGTGAAAATCCAGGCAGAGGACAGGGAGTCACGTCCGTTGTTGTGTGTCGTTGCGAGCGCGCGCGCGTGGTGCTGCAGCAGAACCCCAGGCCCCCCCCACCACTGCAGTGCACTGCTGCATACGTGCATACGAGCAGTGCTTTGGACAGCCCCTGTTACAATCTTTCCAATGCAAGTGGCTAGGCCATGTGATGCGCATGCCGGCTTCTCGTCTTCCTCGTACGACTTTTGACTGCACAATGGATGTGGCTCGGCAGCAAGGCCGGCCTCCAGCCTCCTCCCGACACTATTTTCTTAAGCTACTGATTCAGCAGCTAGGCGAAACTAGTGGCACTCGTTCTGATTGGAGGACTTTTTCGGACACGGCGTTTGAGCGTGCTCAGGAAAGGGTCGGGTGGAGAGCCGTGGTGTACGGTCCGGCTGCCCCTCAGGCGCCGGCCCCTCCACCACGGCGGTCAAGTAGATTGGCAAGCGCCACTTGACCCCCTATCCCCTAGAAGCAGTTAGGACCTATTTTGGAGGCGTCGCACAATAGCTCTCCTTTTTGCTCTGGGACTACACGTTGGCAGGCAGCCGGCTGGTGGCTACTGTCCCTCACAAGTAATTGTTAGGGCCAGAACTGGACTTGGGTCTAGGCGGCGGTACTAGGACTAGAGGTAGTCTTTGCTGGAAAGCCGATGTTACTGTAACTGTAACTGGAATGGTTCCGATCCAAGCACAGGAGCGTGAGTTATGACCGTTTTTGTGTTGCAAGTAAAAGGCGTATAGTGCTGCGTGCGCGCGTGCGCGCGCACAGGGCGTACGTATATACACTCCCTCACGTACGTACGTACGAAAAATACGTACGTACGCGTACTCACGTACCGTGCAACCCTGACCCCGGGGCCCACCCTAACCACACACATGTCCCATCGCCATGGCGGCAAGCGCCAGGGTACCTGTCACTCGGTCCCGGGAGTGCCCATCCACCTGCCCATCCGCCAGTGACTGCAATGTTTCGACCAACGTGAAGTCCAAGGTCCTTAACCCCCAAGTCCTCTCGAGTCCTTAACTCACGCCCCGGGGTCCTCTAACGCATACATGTAACACCTGTAAAACCAATGTTTCGATCTCCACTCCCAAAGACGCAGCACAGATCACAGAGTGATGGCGTTCAGCTATAACCTCTGTAGCGTGCGCGCGCGTGGAGCGGAGACTAGTACAGTACTGTTGCAGCCACCCACCCCCACGACTCCCGCTGTTTGAACATCACTGCCATGCCCGTCACGAGCTCTCCATGCAGGAGACTCACGCTGCCTTGAGCAGCTCAATCAGAGGTGCCACATGATTCTTCCCCACTATGGCCAGTACTCGCTTCCGGGGCTTCCCGACCAGCTTTCCGCTGCACAAGTCGTTGATGGTGCGGCACATGCCCCGCTCCCGCTGCGCGTTGGCCTCCCGCCTCTCCTTTGGGTAGGCAGTGAGAGTACTGGGCATCGCTTCGGGCAGCAGGGTCTCCGCCATGGCCAGGTTGACAGCAAACTGCAGGTCCCGTGATCTGGGATCTGACTGCTTCCACCAACGAAAGCTGACAGCCAGGCTTTCGCCGAGGGCCTGCTCAGTCACAGACCTGACAGCGGTCTTGTCCTCCTGATGCAGCTTCATCGCAGCCTCCTTGTACATGCTCCGGCCGTCTGGGCAGTCGATGAACACGAAAGGGGCCCCGAACTCGCGTGCGATGAACGCCGCTGTATCCAGGAGCAGCACGCAGGTGTGCAAGAGCTGGTTTGTTCACCAGGCAGTCTCACGGCCCCAAAGACCAGGCAGTCTCCCGGCCCACGGCCCCAAAAACCAAAGAGGTCACGCACGCATGCACACACCTGCAATACCGTCAGCGTACGCCGGTCGTGCCAGCTTGTGAAGCGCAACCGTGTCTGCTACAGAAAGCCCTATGTGCGCCGAGCGCAGACACTCCTCCCATTCCTTGCGCTCCTCTACGGTGAGCTGCCCACGTGCCTGCGCATGGCTTTCGATCGGCGTGTCCATAAGCCGGGGGACGAACTTCATCATAGGAGCAGACTGGGCAGCCGTTTTCATCCTGTTGTTAAGAGTGCTGTTTGAGCTGTCAAACTCCCAGCCAGCAGCGTCTGGCTTGACTGCCGCTGCCACCTCATGCACTGACCGTGCATTGGCTGGGCTGTCGTGTGATACGCCGAGCAAGTACACGCTGCTGCTCCAAGGCACTCCTGCACAGAAGATCAAGGGCCGGCGTTGGCTCGGGTGGTGGTAGGTGTGCGTATTGGGGGGGCGGGTAGTGGTGTGTGGGGAAGTGGGAGGGGCACACATGCTATGCTGGTATCAGGCAAGGAGGAGCGCGGCAAGTCCATGGGGGGGTGCACGGATGGGTCTACAGGGTCTGCAGATGTCGATTCATCATGCGGGCCTGCGTACACCCACCCTTGGCATCTGTGCCGCTCAGCTCAGCCGGCTGGTTCACCGCCAGGTCCACCCATGCACGCTGGGAGGCCACCCACGCCTCGCTGGCCGCATCAGGCGGGTTCAAATGCGGGCCTGGTTGCGATGAGCGCACCACAATGCTCAGAGGGCGCCGTGCAGGCTGCCCCGCCAAAGCGCTCCTCCTGACCATTCCAGCCGCTGAGCAGCAGGCTGGGGCTCTGTGGTGCACAGCCTGCTGCTGTAGGCGCGCTGGCGCTGTGCAGGGGAGGGGGGAGAGGGGGACGTGCAGCGGTGAGCCGTGGGGGCCTGCGGTGTACACCTGTGGTGGCATGCTCTCTGCGTCTCCATGAAGGCCCCACAGTCCCATTTGCATGGCAGTACCGATGCATGTGCTTAGGCAGGTCATGCAGACATGCGTGCACCTTACGTCCGCAAGGCGTGCTTCGTGTGACATTGCAGCACGACATGCGGACGACGATGGCGCGTGGTGCGTGAGAAGGGGGCCAACGCGATGAGGGGGGAGATGGGCCGTCGCCCCAAGTGGGCAGCAACCGAGTGGCGGGGTTGGCACGGGCGCCAGCCGATGCAACTGCGATCTCGGATCTCGTCCTGCACAACCTTGCCTGGGAGAGTGTGGGGGGACTTACTTTTTCGACGGTTCGAGACTGCAGCAGTCTTTTCCATCCATCTGTGATTCAATTCAATAGAAAACTTCAATTTCAATCTCATAGTGTTCATGGTCTTTTCTTCAATTTCTGTCTCATAATGAACACCGAGGTCCCAGCTCGGGCAGAGTCTGGCCTCTACAGGCCGCAGACGGTGACCATGCCAAAAACGGCTTGTGATATCACTGCCCACAGCCAGTGTCAAGCGGCCAGACCCTGAGTTAGCACTCCTAATTCACTACAACTGAGAAGGGTGGGTGGGTGGCACGGCTTAGAGGGAATACCCCCTAACCATACAAGGAATGAGAATTGGAGCGGTGCTAGCGACCCCAGCTGACGGAAGCTTATGTGCCAAGCACCGCTCTTAGTTCTGTACTTCTCCTTCACAATTGTAAATCTCAGCACAACAGAAACTCATGGCAAGCTGGTGGTCCATGGAGAGATGGAACACAGCTGCCAAGGGAAGACATGCACACACAACAGGACGGGCTGGGTGGGGCACAGCTCTGCCTCATGACTCAGGCGACACGCAGCTCGAAACAGTTCATTGTTCAATATGTTGTGTACACACGCTCGATCCACTCGTAGGTAGCCGTGGATGTCTCTGATATAGCAGCTGTCAAGATGAAGCCCCCCCGACCCACCCACCCCACACACACTCCCCATCGCCATGGCCGCAAGCGCCAAGGCACCTGTCACTCGGTCCCGGAGTGCCCATCCACCTGCCCATCCGCCCGCAACTCCACCGTTCCGACCCCCACTCCCAAAGATGCAGCGCAGGTCATGATGATGGAGCTAGGCAGCGTGTTGCAGCTAGCCTACTAGAAAGCTTGATTGCTTGAGCCTGATTGCTACAGTTGTTAGCATCGGCGTGCTGCAGGTAAGCAGTTGGGGGGGGGGGGGCAGATGGGCAGCTGTGCGGTGCGCCGCAGCAAAGCGGCGCGCGTGCATTCCTGCGTGCGCCTATACCAGACAGGCATCAGGCAGCAGGCAGGAGTCAAAATACGATCGGGACGCGACGGAGCCCTTCCATTAACCTCCAGGGCTTTCTTTATAACAGGTAGGAACTCACGCCTCGGTCTGCACCGCTGGCAGCGCAGCTGCGCCTCCCACGTGCCCCTGCCCTTCCTCATGCGTCTGGCTCGCCATCGTGGGGGGCAGTGCGGCTGTCTCTCGGCACTTTCCAGCATGGCGGTTAACACCCTGAGTGCTGACGGTGCGGCTGCGCAACCACAAATCAGTTCCGCCGTCCAATTCCGTTTTCTTCCATTACAATTCCGTTACAAAGCTATCAAAACAATCTGATGTTTAGGGTACTGGTATTGGACCTGCCTTGGCGGCGTTTATGTGCGTGTGAATTCTGTTTTTTCTTTCAGAGAAATTCATAGAGAGAATTATCCCCGCGTGAACAGATTTATCAAAAGCAACCTCTCTTCAGGAGTATCACTTTTCATCTCCCACACGAGTGCCTATTCATACGCGCGAGCCAAACTGTGCACGCGTGCTGGACATCTGCACTATGTTGCGTGCAGGTGAGATAGATTCATCTGTCCTGTTCTGTTCAAGACTAACTGGGAATTGGGGCATGCTAAAGTTTAATTGAGCAAAGGAGCTGACCTGTGTGTTCCTGCTTGTGTGCTCACAGGGGAATTCGTTCGGTTGAGAGCACAGAAAACGTGTCTCAACGAAGCTGTGTGTTTTTCCTGTGTGTGTGCACGCGCACAAATGGCAATGCGTGTAAGGGTGGGCAATGGCAAGTGTCTCAAATCCCTGGTGCTTCTTGCGTGCGTGCTTATGTTCTGTGCTCTATGTTCTGTGCTTCCGTCAAAACTACCGAGGCGGCCGTAACCAAATCAACCGAAACCAGGTAGGAGGCAGGTAAGAGGAAGAAATACAATTTCCCCCCACCCAGCGAGCATTTTTTCCATATACCACGGGTCCACGCTCGACGAGCGCACTCGTTAAAACCAGCCAGCAGCGCACGCTTTGACCAGCTACGCTGCTCACGCCGGTGCCCAGCCCGAATGAGTCCGTCCCCAGACGCAGCGCACGCTTTGACCAGCCACGCCGCTCGCGCCGGTGCCCAGCCCGAATGAGTCTGTCCCCAGACGCAGCGCGCGGTGACCAGCCACGTCGCTCGCGCCGGTGCCCAGCCTGAACGAGTCCCACCCCAGATGCAGCACACGTCGACCAGCCACGCGCTCACGCGCTGCCCAGCCCGAATGAGTCCGTCCCCAGACGCAGCGCGCGTTACCCAGCCACGCCGCTCGCGCCGGTGCCCAGCCTGAACGAGTCCCACCCCAGACGCAGCACACGTTGACCAGCCACGCGCTCACGCGCTGCCCAGCCCGAATGAGTCCGTCCCCAGACCAGACGCAGCGCGCGGCGACCAGCCAGCGGCGCACGTGGTGCGCCCGCACTCACGCATGCCCATGCTCCTGCGCCCACGCAGACGTGCATCATGGCTGGCTGCGCGGTGCCCCGCCTGAACGGGCCCGTAATCAGGGGGCGGGATCGTCACCACGCGGGGAACGTCGGCAACGCGGGCTCGTCGTTGAGGCCCAGGATGGAGCGCTGGGCGGCGTAGCTCGGCGCTGCTGTGGGCATCGGCGCCGGGTGGTGCGCCGGGTGCGTGGCCGGCTGCGGGTGTGGTGGGTCGGTATGGTTGGAGGGAGGGAGGGAGGGAGGGAGGGAGGGGGAGGGAGGAGGAGGGAGGGAGGGGAGTGGTGGGTGTGGGGGTCGGTATGGAGGGGGGAGGGAGGGAGGGGAGGGGAGGGAAAGGAGGGGAGGGACAGGTGTGATGGGTGTGGGTGGGTGGGGTGGGTGGGTGTGGGTGCGTGTGGGTGTGGTGGGTGGATGTGGGCGTCGTGGGTGTGGTGCATGGGTGGGCGCCCACCTGAGGGTGACTGCTTCTCGTGCCGTCGTGCGCGCCGCCGCTGCCGAGCTGCGACGCGCAGGGCGCGCGCGCGGGGCTGCCGCTGGAGTGGCTGCCGCCGTGCTGGTGGCGCCGGTGGCAGAAGCTCGTGTCGCGCGAGTTGAGATCGTGGAGTAGCCTGCGTTGCGCAGGGGTGCATGTGTGCACACACGGTCACTCGGTCGGACAGTCGGTCGGTCACTCCTGGCAGCGGGCGCCTCACGAGGCAGGGGTGCGCGCTGTAGATTGGTAACTGTTAACAGCCGGTCAGTCAGCGGTCGGTCAGTCACAGCCGGTCAGTCAGCGGTCGGTCAGTAACAGCCGGTCAGTCAGCGGATGGTCAGTTACAGCCGGTCAGTCAGCGGCCGGTCAGTAACAGCCGGTCAGTCAGCGGCCAGACGGTGTTGTGGGCGCGCATCTGCAGAGGCAGGCGACGGGCGCGCGGGACGAGAGCCACTGCACCCCCGGCACCACCCGTAACACCCGTAGGAGCACCTCGTAGCATGCACGGCAGCGCCCACCCACCACCTAGTGTGGGTGGCGCTACTGTGGGCTACTTTTGTAGCTCGACCTTTTGGTGGGCCTTGTGCATGCTGTCTGATAGTCCCACTGGAATTTTGGAACTGATTGTGACCACCGGCAGTGGATGTGCAACACTACTCTCTCAACAACAAAAAAACCTACACGGTGTAGTCGGTGGCGTAGTCGACACCACCCAGCTGTAGCGTCTCCTCGCGCATGCGCGTCTCCTCCGCCTCGCCAGTGCACCCCGATCACCGCCCTCAACACCCTTGGCACGCACTGCAGCACCCATCCACGCCACCACCCCAGCTGTAGCGCCTCCTCGCGCTCGTGCGTCCCTACTACATTCACAACGGCGTCCCATTCCACGGCGCGGATCAGGTGGCGCCTCAAGCGCTCCGACCGCCTGAGGCGCCGCCTGAGGCGCACCCCTGATCGCCTCGGGCGTTATCCAAACCGCATCAGGTGCCACCCCGACCGCCTAAGGCGCCCACCACCGCATGAGGCGCACCCCGGATCGTCTCAGACGTTATCCGCATTCCATGGCGCGGATAAGTGTTGGGATTTTGGTAGGGCATGCGCGTCTCAGTGGTGTCATAAGCGCACCCGAAGCCCCCGCAGACCGCGCAGCGGGGGCAAGCCGGGAAATTTGGGGGGAAACTGCGGGGGGGAATCGCGGGAATTTTGCTCCGAAAAGTGTGAAATTATACGATTTTCACACGTTCACGCAAAATAAACTCCTGCGGGGGCAATTCGGCATGTTCCTTCCTATGCTGCGGGGACAAACAGGACATTCTTGGTTTCCTTAATGACACCACTGGCGCGTCTCCTCCGCCTCGCCAGTGCAACCACTTGACCACCCTAAACACCCTAGCACCCACCGCACCCCCCAGACACCCACGGACACTCACTGTAGCGTCTCCTCGCGCTGCATGCGCGTCTCCTCTGCCTCGCCCAGCACGGCGTCGAGCGAGTCATGGCTCACAAGCGAGCCGCTGCGCGCGTGGGTCCCGCGCGCGACGCGCACAGGGTCAACGTGTACGCCGCCGCTGCCGCTGCTGCCAAGGAGCCCCCGTTCTGATGCCAGCGACCAGGCGCTGCCGTCAGGGTGGTGCTGCGCATGGTGCTGCGCGCGGTGATGGGCGGCGTGGTCCCAGGAGGCTCCGCCGCCGCCACTGCCCCTGGGCGAGGCCTGCCGCCGCGCCGGCACGCTGAGTGGGGCGCTCCCGCTGTCGCTGCCGAGCGCGTGCCGCGCCACGGAGAATGGGGCGTCGCCAGGGCGGGCGGAGAGTGGGGGAGGTGCGTGTACGGAGGCCCTGGGGGAGCTGCTGGCTGTGGTGCCGGGTGAGCGGACGTCGACGCCGCAGGGGGGCGCCAGGTGCTGCTGGTGATGGTGCTGCTGCGCCTGCTGCTGCGCCTGCTTCGCCTGCTGCTTCGCCTGCTTCGCCTGCTGCTTCGCCTGCGTCGCCTGCTGCTGCGCCTGCTTTGCCTGCTGCTGCGCCTGCTGCTGCGCCTGCTGCGCCGCCTGCTGCGCCGCCTGCTGCGCCTGCTGCACCTGCTGCGCCTGCTCCGCCTGCTGCGTCCGCTGCGCCAGCTGCTCGGTGAACTGTCGCGCGTGCTTGCGCAGGCGCATGGCCAGAGCGTCCGGCGTGGGGTGCGCGCCGGCGCCCTGATGCGGCGCGGGTAGCGGCTCTGATGGCGAGGGACCGTGGCCAACACCGCTGTTCCGGCGAATGGCGACTGGCCAGAGGCCATGGCTGGTGCCGGAGCCGCTGGCCGAGGGGCGGGGCGCCGCGTCGCCACGGTGCATCTGCTGCTGCTGCTGCTGCGGCGGCGGCGGCGGCGGGGCGCCCGCCACCACACCGTACGCGCTCCCCGCAAAGATACCACTGTCGGAGTGGCCGAACGTGCGGCCATCGCCGCCGCCGCCGCCGCCGCCAGCGCCGGTCGCCACAGCCCCCCCTGGCCACAGCCACGACACGTCGTCGTGGTTGGCAGGGCTGGGCCGGTGGTCGGCCGAGCCCGCACGCGCGAGGCCTAGGCCGAGACCGAGGCCCCCCCTTGAATCTTTGTCCCCCACAACGAGCAACCCCCCGTCGGCCCAGTCGCTGGGGCCCCACCACGGCCCCACTGGGGGGCCACCACTCGCACATCCGCCGCTGGGGACTGGCTGCGGGCGGCTGGCGGCTGTCAGCGGCACGCTGGCGCGCCGCACGCCGCTCGTCTTGCCTGCAAGGTGCGTGCGGGGGCCCGCACTGGTGCGGCGGGGCGCGCGGGGCACGCCGCCGCCAGCGCCGCAGGCTGCTGCTGCTGTTCCTGCTGCGGGAGGCGCGTCTCGTGGCTGCTGCTGCTGCTGCTGCTCCTGCTGCTGCACCTGCTGCTGCGCCTGCTGCTGCGCCTGCAGCATGCGCCGCGCAACGAGGCCGTGATAGACACCGAGCTCGGGCGGCGACACCGCCGCAACCCCACCGCTCCCTCTCCCGCCGCTCCCTCTCTCTCTGCTGGCGTCAATGCCGGGGCCGCCGCTGGCGCGCGCCAGCTCGTGCGGGACGCCCGCCGCTGGCGTGTGGGGCCACGGCGCCCCCGCCGGGTGCGGCCACGCCGGACTGCTGCTGCTGCTGCAGCTGCCGCTGCTGCTGCGCCGGGGGGAGATGCAGCGCGGAGAGCGCGTGCCGTTGCGCGCGAGCCACTGCGCACCACCGGCGCCGGTGCTGGCCTCTCTTGCCAAGCCTGCCGCGCCCCAGCTACCGCTGCCGGACGCGAGCATGTGGTCGTGGTACGTTGTCACGCCATCGCCGGGCCGCTGCGGGTGGTACGATGCGAGCGCAACGGCGACGGCGCCCGCTGCGCGGCGCGCCTCATCGATAACCGACTCGGCAGAGGCAGAGCAGATTGGTGCAGGCGACGCGGCTCCTGATGACGCTGCCCCAGCTGCCGGTGCAGGCGCAGCCGGGGCTGGCGCCGTGGTGAAAGCCACGGCCACAGAACCAAGCTGTCCCCCTCCAGGAGGAGGCCCGGGCGGCGTCGGTGCCAAGGCCGGCGGCAGCTCATCGCATGCGAGCGCACGCACGCGAGCGTGCAGCGAGTCGAGCGACGCGCGGTCTGGTCCGGTCGCCTGCCGTCCAAAGCGGCTCACGCCGTGCGGCTCGCGCCCGAGCGCGACCGGCGTCGGCTTGGGCGGCCCTGTGTGAGTCGCGTGCGCAGCAGCGGGCGCCGCAGCAGCGGCGTCGCCCTGGTGCCGCCGCAGCGACTGTAAGCTGCCGTAGCAGCGCGGCAGCGCAATTTGTGCGCTGAGCCGCAGGTGAGACGGCGTGGACGGCTCCGGTGTCGGCATCAGCGGGCCGGGCAGTGAGTGGCGCCGCCGCCGCAATGCAGAGTGCAGCTCGAGCAGCAACAGCGGCTCGCTGCTGCAGACGAGGACCTGGGGCAGCAGCTCGTCGCTCAGCGGCAGGCTGGGCGTTCGCCGCTGCCTGGCCGTCGCTGCTGGTGCATCCTGCCGCGGCGGCTCCTCCGCCTCCGGCACCGGGCTCAGCCGCTCACTGCCGCGGTCAAACGCCGAGCCTGTGCTCGTCACGCTGTCGCGCCGCTCGTCGCGGCAGCACCCGCCCGGAACTTGCTCCGCCTCGGCATCTGCAGCCGAGCGGCTCGCACACGCGGGGGCGGTCGGCCCGTGCACGGTTGGTGGTGGCCCTGTGCTGCACGGCGGATGGACCACCGTGCCTCGGCCGAAGCAGGCCAGCAGGCGCTGCATGGCGCCTCCTGGGGGGGGTCCCTTTGGGTGGCCTGCATGTTTTGGCATGGGGCAAGGGATGCATGCGCTCTGTTCACTCAGATGACCCACTCGTCGGCGGTGGGTCAGAGGAGGGTGGACACGCTCTAACTCACCTCAGCGCACTGGCCTCTCTTCGGGGCGCATGAGCGTGCGTGCGTCGGCGCTGGTGGTTGGCGTGTGCTGACGTGCTCTGATTCCGTTTTTCTGTAGGCCAGTCGATGGTCACTAACTACACGCGGCCACTAATTCAGACCTCCTGTGGACCTGCAGCACCTGGTGCTGCTGCGCAGCACCCGCTGACGCTGACGCTGAAAGTAGCTGCCGAGTATTTGCTAGTCTTGCAGTCAGTTCCAGCCCTCAGCGATGCGAGGGAGTATCGTAGGGCATAGTACAGGTTTATTGTAGACCATACCAGCAGAGCTGACTAGATTAGGCGGATAGAAGCCTCCAACGCATTCACACTCGCACACCGCAACATCGCCGCAACAACCTCCGCAACAACGGACTAGCAGCAGTTTCCTAGTTCCTAGTTTTTTGTAGTTCCTAGTTTCTCTCATGAATATCCTTGCGTTGCTCCTAGATGTGGGAGCAACCACACATGAACAAGAACGTACACATGCCCCCAGGACTTCGCCCCCGATATCCAGCGCACAGCGCACCGTCCTGGTGGTCATGCCTCCCTCGCGGGCACCCGTTGTATCAGCCAGTGTGTGTCAGTGGGCGACAGCTGATACTGCTGCTGCGATGCCGCTGCAAACGCCGCCCCCTCGTTTCTACCGGTTCCAAGACGCTCCACCAGGCGGTGCTCTCTTTCTGCCTGCACAGGTTCAGCGCCCGAAGACAATCCACCAGGCGGTGCTCTCTTTATGCCTATTTTATTCACTATCTCGAGCGCTCTATCGCGCTCTGCCTCTATCTCACGCGCCCTGTCGCGCTACATCCCCATCTCGCGCGACCCGTCACTATCTCGCACTGTTACAGCCCTGGAGGTCAAACATTGCACTCGCGTTGCAACGTTGGCATAGTAAGAGTTACAGGAGTTACTTAGTGTGGGGATGAGAGGCTCAAGAGAGAGCTCTCAGTCCCCCTCGGTCTTCTTGATATGAGTTGTGTTACACCAAGCAAGTTAGGCCAGTCACACGCACGATCCGTCTCTTTCTCGCGCGCCCCGACATCCTTCTAAACAGTGGCGTCTGTAATGTCGCCCGCGTCCGCGCACACGATCTTGCCCTTTTTATAGTCGCACTGCGCGCCCGCGCGAATGCGCCTCGGCTGGCGCGCCACCTCGCCCACGTCAACGACCAGCTGCACGCGCCTGCGTGTGTGTGGGGTGGGGTGGGGTGTGGGGTGTGTGTGTGATCCCCCCTATCCCCTGGAAGCTGTTAGGACCTATTTTGGAGGTGTCGCACACAGTGGTCCCTGGGAAGGATTTTAGTAATTAGTTTTTTTCCGGCTCCAGCAACTTCGACCGCTCATACCAGGCACAATACACAGCGGGTATTTATGCAATGCATGCCGTTGGGGCTCGATTAACGGAGGCGCGTTCTCGTCGCCGAGCCCTGGACCCAGCAATGCGGCGCTGCTGGTGACTAGGATCTCCGTGCTGCTGACGAGCGGGATAAAATACGTCTGGCCTGGCTCCTGCTAGACTGTCCCTCGGTGGAAACTACAGGAGCGGCTTGCCCGGCGCTGTCATGGCTTGGCGAGTAGCCGCGGCGCTGCCGCGACCCGTGCTGGGAGACGGCCCTTATCCTCCTCCCATGCAGGACGCCATGCGGCACCGATCTCGACGAGTTGATCGACGAGCGGAGGAGCTGGCGCCCGTCAATGCATGCTGGACATTGGTCAAGATGGCTGCCCGTGGAGGCGGGCTACCATCACGGCTTCAGCGGTGGCGACCGCCGAGGCAACACAGAGTAAATCCGCTTCACCAATCGCAGCGTTCGTCACCGCGCTCATCCTCGGGGGCACTCGTCTGCCAGTGACTGGCGTCGGCATTGGTCTTCAGGCAGCCTGCCATGACGACTCTGTTTGCCCAGGCCCCCCTGGAGGGTGGGACCTGGCCATGCATGACGCATGGGGCGCAGGCAGAGCCCCATGCATGGAGTTGGACAACCATGCACCATGCCAGGCGGGGACTTTTCTGCTTCAGCGCCGCCAGTCGGCACAGCCGGCGTGGTTGGCCTCAAAGGCCAGGAGGAGGACAGTCCTTTCCTATACGCTCCTTGCCAGACATGTCCCTCAGGGACTTGTTTGGGTCTAAACTAGCCGGCGGGAGCGGTAGTCTAGACGGCAGGTAACCGGCTGGTGGCTATCGTCCTTCACAGGGCGGTGGCACTAGGACTAGTGTTGTCTTAGCTGGAATGCCATGTAACTGTAACTGTAACTGTAACTGTAACATGCCGTTGTGCTGCTCTTGGCAAGAGCTTTCCAGCGCATCGCTCCATGCCCTCACCCACTAAGTGTGGGGTGGTTTTCTGGAAAATGGGAAATCCGGCTCGGAGCGGTACATGGCTCGCAGGGGAATCACTGGTCGCACAATAGCTCTCCTTTTTGCTCTGGGACTTCACGTTGGCAGGCAGCCGGCTGGTGGCTACCGCCCCTTACAAGTAATTGTTAGGGCCAGAACTGGACTTGGGTCTAGGCGGTGGCACTAGGACTAGGAGGTTGTCTTTGCTGGAAAGCCGATATAACTGTAACTGGTATGTGGTGTGTGTGGGGGGGGAGGACTATCGGTGGGTAGGGAGGTGTGTGTGTGGGGCGCGTACGTGTAACAAGTAACAACAAGTAACACGGGGTTTCCAGCTAAGCAGGCTACTCTTCTACTAGACACACCCGCCGATACTCCAGCACACTGAAGAACTAGAGAACCGCCAGCTCCCGGCCGATAGACTACCGCTCCCGCCGGCTAGTCTACCCCAAACAGCGGTCTCTGAAAGACATGTCTGGCAAGGAGCATATAGGAGAGGACATTCCTCAGGGTCGCAGTAGTGGCGTTGTGGCCAGTCAAGCCGGCAGAGCCGACTGGCGCTGACTGGAACGGTCCCCGCCTGGCAGTACATGGCTGTCCAGCTCTCGTTTGCATGGGGCTCAGCCGGCGCCCCCTGAACGTGTAACAGCCTGCCCCAACCTGGTGGACGCGCCTGGTGTCGCCTGCCCTCGTTGTTGAGTCCGCGGTGCACGAGCACTTCAAACGCGGAAACTCCAGTTCGTGGACACCCTCAAGACACCCCCAAGCCCCAGTGATCCTTGCTATGGCAGTATGCCGCTCGGAGCGGAATCTGAGCGTTTTTATTTATAAATTGATTGGTAGGCTACCGTAATCGCCCGTAGCCTTTGCGCCAAATTAATTGCTGGAGGCCCGGCGCAGAATTCGGGCGCAATTGATTAATTAATTATTAAAGGGGGGGCGCAGAAACGCGCGTTTGAGGCGTTTATTCGGGTGTGGATGAGCAGGTGTGGCAGAGCACCCCCCCCCCACCACCACACGCTGCCCCCACGCACACGCACACGCATCGACATGGCTGATGCTGATGGCTCCGGGGGGGGGGGGGGGGGGGGGGGCACAGGCTGGTGAGGAGGAGCAAGATGTGCACGATTGCAAGCTCCAGCGAGGCCGCGTCCAGCGAGGCAGCGGGAGGCGATGGCGGCAGCGACATGAACCCTCCCAGCCCCCAACAGGCAGCGTCCAAAGCACGCCTTCTTCCCACAGCGGAGCGAGCGCCCCTTGCTGCTCTTGCAGCGGGGCAGTGTGCGCGAAGTGACCTTTCGGCGGCGCGGTCCCTCAGTTCGCCCCGATCTCCAGAACATAGACAAAGCAACGAGTCTTCGCTACCTTAAGCCCTCGGCGGCGGCGGCTGCAAAGGAAGAGTGAACATGCATGCATGGCGTGCCATGCATGGGTCATGCAGCCATGCATGGGCGACATGGGCATGCGGCGGGACCCACGCATAGTAGCCTACGCCTGCAGCAGCTAGTTGGAGGTCTTCTGGAGCTAGGGTGCAAGGGGTTAGCTGAGCTAGGGTGCGCAGCTGGGGATGCGCCGCTGCGGCCAGGCAGGCTGGCGCGAATCAGCAAAAGTAGACAAAAAACATTGATTTTAAGCAGCGCAAACTACAAAAAGAGCAGAAAACATAGATTTCCAGCCGGCGCGAAACCACAGACATCGAGAAAAAAAGCAGCCGGCGCGAACAAAAAACTAAAAAAATATATTTTCCGGGGGGCTGCAAACGCGTTTTTAATAACATTATTAATTATTAAATCGGGGGGGGGGGGGGGGGCGCAAAGGCTAAGGGCGATTGCGGTATTCCGCTTTTCCGCTTTTCCGCTCGGGGAAAAAAACAATTGTGCCGAGAAAAAGTGGGGAACAAATATTTTTGCCGGGAAAAAGCCGGGAAAAAGCGGAGTAATAATTAATCGCTGATCCTTCCCAAGGATCACTGCCAAGCCCCGACACCGCCTGCACGCAGCTCCGCCGCCCGCGTTGAGCACACGGCATAGCACTTCAAGCCCGTATGACGGATTTTTCAGCTGTGGGCGACGCACAGGTGACGCACCTATACCAAACGACCCAAACCCTTACACACGCCCTTGCACCCAACTCAAACGAAACCCGCGCAACCCACACACCAGGTGCATGCGCCTGCTGGCGGCCTCGTCGAGCAAGCGGTGCAGCACTTGAAAGAACCCAAAGCTCGACCCTACAACTGCCCTACAACCCTGCCTTTAGAAAGCCTGAAACCGCAACCTTTCAAACCTTAACACCCCAACACCCCAACACCATCTGCACGCGCGTGCTGTCGCCCTTGCAGAGCACGCGGTGCAGCACGCAGTTGTCGAGCTGAACGCCATGCCCTCCCTCAGCACACACACACACGCACACACCCACACCCACCCACACGCGCAGCTGCACGCGCCTGCTATCGCCCTCGTTGAGCACGCGGTGCAGCACGCGGTTGTTGAGCTCAAAAGCCATGCCCGCGTGCATCGGCAGCCGCACGCAGTCGCCAGGCTGCGTCGCGTCCTTGTCTCCGCTGCGCCCGCCCGCCCGCTTCTCCAGTCCGGGGCAGGACTCGAAAGACACCTGGGAGGGCACAGACAAAGGTACAGGCACAGGCACCGTGAGGGTATGTAAGAGAAGATGGCACGTTTCCTGCACTCTTCTATTCTACCGCTGCTCCAGTCCGGGGCACGACTCGAACGACACCTGGGAGGGAACAGGCACAGGCACAGGCACCGCGAGGGTACGTTACAGAAGATGGGCACGTTTCCAGCACTCTTTCACCGCTGCTCCAGTCCGGGGCAGGACTCGAACGACACCTGGGAGGGCACAGGCAAAGGCACAGGCACAGCCACAGCGAGTGTGCGTAAGAGAAGGTGGGCACGTTTCTAGCACTCTTCTACCGCTGCTCCAGTCTAGGGCAGGACTCGAACGACACCTGGGAGGGAAAGGCACAGGCACAGGCACAGGCACTGCGGGGGTATGTAAGAGAAGATGGCACGTTTCTTGCACTCTTCTACCACTGCTCCAGTCCGGGGCACGGCTCGAACGACACCTGGGAGGGCATGCAGCATAGGGTCAAAATCATCAAAATGGATCATTGGTGCTGGCTCAGCAGTAACGTTGGTGCGCAAAGGCACAGGCACCGTAGGGTGCGCACGAGAAGATAATTGTCGCCGTTGCGCCCGCCCGACCGCTTCTCCAGTCCGGGGCACGATTCGAACGACACCTGGGCGGGAACAGGCAATGTGAGGGTAGATGAGGGCCGTGAGCACGCGTCTGCCGCTGCTCCGGTCCGAGGCACGATTCAAACTAAGCATGGGCACAGGCACAGGCACCGCGAGTGTGTGCGTGCGTGCACACGCTTCGTACGCTCTGCTTTTGGGCGCAACTGAGACTGCACGTTGTCGATGTCAGACTGCAAAATCGACCACACAAACGCACAAAAACACACACGCACACGCACACCCACGATACGGCCAACTCCCTCGTTGCATGCTTCGAGACACGCACCGCGTACACAGCAGGCATGGCAGCTAGACGTCCAACTTTGACAGCTGCGACCTCTTTCCTAGGGTGCGCAAGCACAGGTGCAATACGCCATCACAGGCGTCCGACAGACTGTGAAATCGACCGCACACACGCATACAAAACACACACACACACACACACACCTTGTCGTGCGTGATGACGGGTATGTGGATGCGGTGCGCGTCGGTCGCGTAGCCGCCCATGTCGCGGTGCATCTTGATCGTCGACCCGACACACACACACACACACGCACACACACACGCACGCACACACACACACCTTGTCGTGCGTGATGACTGGTATGTGGATGCGGTGCGCGTCGGTCGCATGGCCGCCCATGTCGCGGTGCATATTGATCGTCGACCCGACACGCACACACACACACACGCACACACACACCTTGTCGTGCGTGATGACTGGTATGTGGATGCGGTGCGCGTTGATCGCGTAGCCGCCCAGTTGCGGTGCATCTTGATCGTCCACCCGACACACACACACACACACACACACACACGCACCTTGTCGTGCGTGATGACGGGTATGTGGATGCGGTGCGCGTCGGTCGCGTAGCCGCCCATGTCGCGGTGCATCTTGATCGTGGACCCGACCTGCATGTTTGCGAGCTGCATCCGCACAACCTTGTTGCGGTTGCCGGGCCCGAGGATTGCGTCGAGGAGCACGTCGGTCGCGGCCTGCGTGTGTATGTGCGTGTGCGAGCGTGTGGGTGTTTGCTTGCAAGCGTGCGTGTGTGCGTGTGTGTGTGTGTAGGGCGCGGCACGGTATACGTATACGGTATATACCGTATGTATACCGTGACGGTATACATACCGTATACAGCGGGACGTGTAGGGGATGTGTACCGTATACAGCATTTTTTGGAAAACAAGTAAAAGGCGTAAAGGCTCCAACTCCCTTGAAATTGCATGGATTTCGATGATTCGACTTGCAGTGGACAGCTAATAATAAGGGCTATCCAGAACAAGGCTTGGACGCAGCATAGGATGGAGGGTAGAATATGGTGATTGCATGGAACGCAGGGACGCTCCGGCTGGCATGCAGTGAGAAAAAACTAGTTTTGTGTTTCCTCTAAACCAAACATAGCAAAGTATACTTGTTAGAGTGGATTTGTGATGCCCATCATGTCAGGCATCCGAATCCACCGTTCCTATCTCAATCGGATCAAGGAATACGGGTATACACGTCTACCCTTGTATACGGTATACGTTATACGGTATTATACGGTATACGGGCACTGTGGAGAGTCCTTAGATTATATATTGTTCATCCGCACATTATTGATCTGTTGGAGGATCTTCACACCAACACCGCAGCTGCCGTGCGGCTGGCTGGGAAAATCGGGCACGAATTCCCCGTGTCGTCTGGTGTGCGACAGGGGTGCGTCATTGCTCCTGTGTTGTTCAATATTTTTATTGACCACATAGTGAAAAGGCGCTAGACATGATGCCAGAGGGGGCTGGCGTGTCAGTCGTGACCCGAGCCGGCGGCTCTGTGTTGTCGTCGTCGGTTGAGCGTATAGTAATGCTGATGTATGCCGACGATTTATGTTTGTTCTCGCATGACCCAGCTCAGTTGGCGCTTATGCTGAAAATCCTTGACAAAGTGTCCTCTAGCTTTGGCATGCAAATCAACGCCGCCAAGACAGAAGTGATGATTTTGCCAGCAGATTTTGACGCGGATCTGCCCACGTTTGCGCTGACTGGTGGTGAAGTGAAGACCGTCTCTGCATTTAAGTATCTAGGGAGTTGGATAACCCAGAGTGGTGGTGTGGAAAAGGAGATCGGTGTGCGTGTCGGTCGCGCGCTGGGCGTGTTTGCGTCTTTTGATAAGATTTGGGCCAGCAAGAAGATGCAAGTGCAGTCTAAGATGCGGGTTTACAACACTTTCGTGCTGCCCCACTTTCTGTACGGCTGCGAAACATGGGCCCCTACTACTGACTCGAGACACTAATCGCATTCTGGGTGTGCGCCTGGTCGACCGGCACAGATTAACATTCGGCAGGCGTGCGACACTGAGAGAGCCTTGTGGCAAAGCGATCAATGCAGTGGCTAGGCCATGTGATGCACATGCCGGCTTCTCGTCTTCCTCGTACAACTTTTGACTGCACAATGGATGTGGCTCGGCAGCAAGGCCGGCCTCCAGCCTCCTCCCGACACTATTTTCTTAAGCTACTGATTCAGCAGCTAGGCGAAACTAGTGGCACTCGTTCTGATTGGAAGACTTTTTCGGACACGGCGTTTGAGCGTGCTCAGGATAGGGTCGGGTGGAGAGCCGTGGTGTACGGTCCGGCTGCCCCTCAGGCGCCGGCCCCTCCACCACGGCGGTCAAGTAGATTGGCAAGCGCCACTTGACCCCCTATCCCCTAGAAGCAGTTAGGACCTATTTTGGAGGCGTCGCACAATAGCTCTCCTTTTTGCTCTGGGACTACACGTTGGCAGGCAGCCGGCTGGTGGCTACCGCCCCTCACAAGTAATTGTTAGGGCCAGAACTGGACTTGGGTCTAGGCGGTGGTACTAGGACTAGAGGTAGTCTTTGCTGGAAAGCCGATGTAACTGTAACTGTAACGGGCCCACATATACGGTATACTGCCGCGCCCTATGTGTGTGTGTGCATGCCTGTGCTGGGACCAAGGAGTGCGTCGAGGAGCACGTCGGCCGCGGCATGCGTGTGCGTGCGTGTGCGAGCGTGTGCATGTGTGTGTGTGTGCAAGCGTGTGTGGGTGTGGGCCTGCGTGTGTATGTGCGTGTGTGTGGGTGTTTGCGTGTGCGTGTGTGTGTGTGTGTGTGCGTGCGCGTGTGTGTGTGTGTGCGTGTGTGTGTGTGTGCCCCCACACTCTCCCCCCCCGTACCCGCCCACGCCCACGCCGCCCAATCCCTTTCCCCCACACCTTCCGAGCCCTCACGAAACGAGATTGAGGCCGCCATCAAGGCACTCAAAAACACCTCCCCGGGCTCCGACGCCATCACCGCTCCCCTCATCAAGAGCGGCGGCCCCGCGGTCGCCTCCGCCCTCCACGACATCATCCGCTCATGCTGGGACACCAACACCACTCCTACCTCGTGGAGACAAGCGGAGATCTGCCCCCTCTACAAGGGCGCATCCTCAGGCCCGACCACTCTGCAAGTCCTACCGTGGCATCTCCCTCCTGCCCGTCCCCGGCAAAGTCCACACCCACATCCTCCTCGGCCGCCTCGGACGGCACCTGGAGCCATCCCTTCACACCTCCCAGTTCGGCTTCTGGCCCGGCCGAGGCACTACTGGCGCCATCTTTGCCCTACGCCGCCTCCAAGAGGAGTCCCACCACGCTCACGCCCCCCTTCACGTGGCCTACGGTGACCTCTCGAAGGCGTTCGACCGTGTCAACCACCCCGCGCTCTGGGAAACCCTCCGCCACCGCGGAGTATCCCCTGACCTCCTCGACCGCATCAAGAGCCTCTACTCTGATGCCACGGCCCGTGCCCGCGTTGGCGACGCACTCTCTGCCCCCTTCCCTCTGAAAACCGGTGTCAAGCAAGGCTGCCCCATCTCCCCCCTACTCTTCAACGTCTACATTGACACCGTAATCAGATCCCTGATTGCCCAGATCCCCAACGCTGGCATCCAAATCGGCTACGTTGTCGACGGCGTCCTCCACACCCCCGAGTCCCGCAAAGACTACGACACCACCGTCCTTCCACTCCTACTCTATGCCGACGACATCGCCCTGCTCTCCTTCTCCGAGGACGCCCTCCGCACCGTGCTCACCCTCCTCGACGGCACCTGCTCTGACCTCGCGCTTGAGATCAACTACAGCAAAACCGTTGCACAATCCCTCGGCCACCCGTCTGCCCACACCGCCCCACCACCACCCCCATCGCCATCCCCTCCAACTCCTCCCCTACCCCCCACCTGGTCCACCACACCTCCAGCTTCAAATACCTCGGCAGCATCATGGCCTCACCCCCACCTACCCCCCTTTCGACAACCCTGACCCACCACCACCCACCAACATCCTCGACGAAGAAATATCACGCCGGATCAGCTCCGCATGGTACGCCTTCACCCGCCTCACCCCACGGTTTTGGAAATCAGATGAGATCACCCTCACCACCAAGATCAACCTGTACAATGCCTTTGTTGTATCCGCCCTCTTGTACGGCTGCCAAACCTGGACGCTAAACAAAACTCACATCCACCGCCTCGAGGTAGCCCACAACCGCTTTCTCCGCCGCCTGAAAGCTTCCTCCCGCCACACCTTGGAGCAAATCTCCACTGCCAAGCTACATGCCGCGCACCCTCCCACCACTCCTATCATCGTCACGATCAACAAACACCGACTGTTGTTCATTGGATCCCTCGTCCGCCGCCTCCTCACCTCAACTCCTCCGCCCCCCACCCCTGCCAACCCCCTTCCCTCTTCCCCCTTGCCTCCCACGCCTCCTCCGATCCCTCCCACGCCCCCTCCGATCCCTCCCAATCCCGCTCCCTCTCCCCCCCTTGCCTCCCACGCCTCCTCCGATCCCTCCGACGCCTCCTCCGATCCCTCCCACGCCTCCTCCGATCCCTCCCAACCCCCCTCCCTCTCCCCTTTTGCCCACCACGCCTCCTTTGATCCCCCCCATGCCTCCTCCGATTCCTCCCAACCCCCATCCTTCTCCCCCCTTGCCTCCTCCAACCCCCCCCCTTCCCCGCCCGCCGAACCCATGTTCCCAGCCACCGCCGCCCTCTTCATGCACCGAGGACCAGACGTGATACCCTACCAAGGTGGGGTCATCACCTCCTACCGTGAGAACGTCCAAGACATTTTCGACTCCTACGTGTTCAAGACTGCCGTCACAACGCAGTTTGACAAGGCCAAGAAGGAGTACGCCGAGTCCCCACCGGAGTCCCAGCTGAAGACCGTCCCGAGCTTGCTGTGATACTAGCCCGCAGGCGGCCTCCCGGGTGGCTCACCATCGCGAGGTTCCCACGCCTGTGGAATGGTATTTGCAGAGAGATGGCAGCCAATGCGGGAGCAGCCAGCCAACAAAGTAGATAATGATGATGATGGTGGTCACAGACAGCAAGCCTTCAGTCAGCAAGCCTTTAGTTAGATGCCAGTGCCTCAGAGGCAACCCCCCGCCCCCCCCAAACCAAGGATACTATCCACTCGATTCAGGCGCTGGTCGGTCACCCGCTATTCGAAAGACATCCCAGTGCACGGGTCAGACTTCGTAACAATTGCCGGGGTGTACTGCTGTTAGTAGTACAGGCATTGCCGGTGCATGCGGACGGCCTCATGTACCGCTTGGTTGGTTGGTTGGTTGTGTGTGTGTGTGGGGGGGGGCTCGATTAACGGAGGCGCGTTCTCGTCGCCGAGCCCTGGACCCAGCAATGCGGCGCTGCTGGTGACGAGGATCTCCGTGCCGCTGACGAGCGGGGTAAAATACGACTGGCCCGGCTCCTGCTAGACTGCCCCTCGGTGGAACACTTCAGGAGCGGCTTGCCCGGCGCTGCCATGGCTTGGCAAGTAGCCGCGGCGCTGCCGCGGCCCGTGCTGGGAGACGGCCCTTATCCTCCCCCCATGCAGGACGCCATGCGGCACCGATCTCGACGAGTTGATCGACGAGCGGAGGAGCTGGCGCCCATCAATGCATGCTGGACATTGGTCAAGATGGCTGCCCGTGGAGGCGGGCTACCATCACGGCTTCAGCGGTGGCGACCGCCGAGGCAACACAGAGTAAATCCGCTTCACCAATCGCAGCGTTCGTCACCGCGCTCATCCTCGGGTCGCTCGTCTGCCGGTGACTGGCGTTGGAAGGTCTTCAGGCAGCCTCCATGACAACTCTGTCGTCCATGCACCCCTGGAGGGTGGGACCTGGCCATGCATGAGGCATGGGGCGCCGGCTGAGCCCCATGCAAACGAGAGCTGGACAGCCATGCACTGCCAGGCGGGGACCGTTCCAGTCAGCGCCAGTCGGCTATGCCGGCTTGACTGGCCACAAGGCCACTACTGTGACCCTGAGGAAGGTTTCTCCTATATGCTCCTTGCCAGACATGTCTCTCAGAGACCGCTGATTGGGGTAGTCTAGCCGGCGGGAGCGGTAGTCTATCGGCCGGGAGCCGGCGGTACTCTAGTACTGAAGTGTGCTGGAGTATCGGCGGGTGTCTCTAGTAGAAGAGTAGCCTGCTTAGCTGGAAACCCCGTGTTACTGTTACTGTAACTGTGTGTGTGTGTGTGTGTGTGCTGGGACCAAGGATTGCGTCGAGGAGCACGTCGGTCGCGGCCTGCGTGTGCGAGCGTGTGCGTGTGTGCGTGCGTGTGTGTGTGCGTGTGTGTGTGTGTGTGTGTGTGTGTGTGTGTGTGTGTGTGCGCGCGTGTGTGTGCCGGTCCGGAGGATCGCGTCAAGCAGCACATCGGTCGCGGACTGTGTGTGCGTGCGTGTGCGAGCGTGTGTGTGTGTGTGCATGTGTGTGTGTGCACGGCCCAGGGAGTGGGCCGCCCACTCCCTGCGTGTCGCGGCGGTCGGCCCATGTGAGTCGCCGTCGCCCATCCCCCCTCATCGCCCCGCCCCCCCCCGTCGACTGCCGCCTATGTACTGCGGCCCACCCTGGACTATCCACCATCGTCACCGCCCGAAGGGGGCAGCCTCAGCGAGCCGAGCAACCTCTTCCACAGTCCCAATCCTTATCCTGTCGCAGAGCCAGTCCCATGCCCTCGCCAGCGCCGAACAGCTCCTCGGCAGACTGTCGACCGCATCATGGACCGCCCCGCCACCGCCTGACGCCGAGCAGATTCTTGGCCGCGACCCACTGCGGCGCCACGACACCATGCACCACAGAGAACCTCACATTGCCATGATCCCCCCCTTCAGCACCCTTCACTCCCCCTGACACGCTCCAAACTACACTGTCCAACTCTTCCCCACCGTCACCCACCCACAGTCGACCACCCACCCACGCTTTCACCCCCACATGGAGCTCGCCGTCCCATGTGCGCGCCATGCAGGCCCATGCACCCCCGCCCCATGCACCTCCCCAGCCCCCCCGCGCACGCTGACCCCATGCTGGCAATCCAGGCTGGCACTCCCTCCTCACCCCCCCCCATCCGTGAGCGCACACGCGCACGCGCACTCCCCCCTAGCCTCCCACGCCTCCTCCGACCCATCCCAACCCCCCTCCCTCTCCCCCCCTCGCCTCCCACGCCTCCTCCGATCCCTCCCACGCCTCCTTTGATCCCCCCACGCCCCCCCTGATCCCTCCCACGCCTCCCCTGATCCTTCCCACGTCTCCTCCGATACCCCTGATGCCTCACCTGCCCCCCCCGATACCTCATCTGACCCCTCCCACGCCCCTTCCAACCCCCCCTTTCCCGTCTACCGAGCCCCTATCCCAGGCCCGCCTGCCTTCGTCCATCACCCATCGAGTTCATCGGTCCAAGGAGCTGATCCGATGTCCTCATGGCCTGCCCAACGAAAACTCAGTCTAGTAGGCCGCGGCCGAACGGATCTAGTAGTTGCGGCGACGTATACATTGCACGACGGACAACCCCGACTATCGCCCATGGAATTAATCGACCCATGGGGAGATGATACGCTGCGATTGAAGTTGAAGTTGGTTGGCCAGAGTGGCAACCCAAGTTGTAGTTGGTTGGCCAGAGTGGCAACCCTAGTTGAAGTTGGTTGGCCAGAGTGGCAGCCCCCCCAGACCCCCCCAACCAAGGATACTATCCACTCGATTCAGGCGCTGGTCGGTCACCCGCTATTCGAAAGACATCCCAGTGCACGGGTCAGACTTCGTAACAATTGCCGGGGTGTATTGCTGTTAGTAGTACAGGCATTGCCGGTGCATGCGGACGGCCTCATGTAACGCTTGGTTGGTTGGTTGGTTGGTTGTGTGTGCACGCGCGCACACGTGTGTGTGTGTGTGTGTGTGTGTGCGTGTGCGTGTGTGTGCCGGGCCGGAGGATCGCGTCGAGCAGCATGTCGGTCGTGGTCAGCGACGAGAGGGAGAGCAGGGCGCCAAAGAAAGGCGTAGCGACAGTCAGCGAGCAAGCGCGCGCGTGCGCGAAGTGCGTGTGCGAAGTGCGTGTGGTTTACAAACGCGTGCGCATCCCACCATGGCTGGCTGGGTGGCAGGGCGAAGCATTGCGCGGCATAGCACAGCACAGCACAGGCACACGCGCCAGCGCCAGCGCCAGCGCCAGCGCCAGCACAAGCGCCAGCGCAAGCACAAGCACAAGCGCAGGTACAAGCACAGGTACAAGCGCAGGTTCAAGCGCAAGCCAGAGCACGCCAAAACACACAATGTCGGTTTTTTTGTTTTCGGCGTTTCAAGCCGGATTTGGGAGCCACAAAGCCGGGTTTTCAGTCAAATGGCTCCAGAAAAACAATTTAAATCCTGGGAACAAAATCACTGGTCATGTGTCAAAATTATCACTGGTCATGTGTCAACACATGCACACGCACCTTGAAGTGCGCATGCCACGGGTACACAAACGTGTGCCCCAAGTCCTGGTCGCTGAACTGCATAATGATGGCCTTCACGCCGGGCTTGAACCGGTCCACGTTGGCCTTGCGCCCGCCAAGCTGCACATTCTCCTGCGTGCGTGTGCGCGTGTGCGTGCGCGTGAGCAAACACTGCGGGAAGGAAGCTCTTAGCGGCACTTGCAAGCGCACATCAGGATTTGTTTTGTCGCGAGCGATGAAGCTGCACCGAGGGTCTAGGTGGTGGTACTAGGTACTACTAGAAGAGACAGTGTCCGTGCAGGAGGGCCACGTTCTTGTCCGTGTTACCTTGGAAGCCGGTTGGTGGCTACCGGCCGCCCCTCACAAGTGATTGTCAGGGCCAGAGCTGGGCTTGGGTCTAGGCGGTGGTACTAGGGTTAGAAGCCGCCTCTGCCGGAAAGCCGATGTTCCAATTCATGTTACCAGCGCACACACACACACACGAACACACACACACACACACACGAACACACACGAACACGCACACATACACACACACACACACCTTGATCGCGGTGTCTGCCTCCCACCAGCTTTTGGGCGTCGCATTCACGGGCACACACACACACACACACACACACACACACACACATGCACCCACACACCCACACACAGACACACACACACCTTGATTGCGGTGTCTGCCTCCCACCAGCTCTCTGGCGTCGCATTCACAAGCGCCTGGAGCGGCCCGGATCGGTGGTTCATGCGCAGCGAAAGGGAGTGAGCACCACAGTCAGTCGAGTTCGAGTGGTCACTCAATGTGCGCCGTGCAGAGAGAGTGAGAGAGAGATAGAGTGAGAGTGAGAGAGAGTGAGAGACGGAGACAGTGACGGAGAGAGAGAGACAGGGAGAGAGAGAGAGAGTGAGTGAGAGAGAGAGAGAGAGAAAGAGAGAGACAGAGCAACTAACCCCTCATGCCATATCTGTGTTTCAAACAGGAGCCCTAAACACTAAACACTAAAACCCGGCCCACCTGGAGCGGCCCGAATGTCAATCATGCGCAGCGAAGCGGGAGCACCACGGTCAGTTAAGGGATTTGCCCATGCGTGCGTCAATGCAGAGAGAAAGCAACGCAGTGGCCCAAACCCTAGGTCTCCACTTAATGTCTGTGTTGCAACTCTGAACCCTAAACACTAAAACCCGGCCCACCTGGAGCGGCCCATTGTCGACCATGCGCAGTGGGAGCATGATGCCCGCATCGAACAACTTCTTGGACTTCTTGTTAGTTAAGGGTTTCAGCTTTGGGGTTTTGTGTTTGGAGCTCTGTAGCAGCCCGATCTCCGTTGTCCCCTGCCCACACCTGTAGCGGCCCAATGTCGATCATGCGCAGCGGGAGCATGATGCCCGCATCGAACGACTGCTTGGAGCGCTTGACGTCGAGCTGTGGGTGGGGAAGGAAGGGAGGAGGGAGAGGGAGTGATGAGGTCGTGAGTGTGTATGTGTGTGTGAGTGTGTGTGTGTGTGTGTATGTGTTGATCTCATAGCGTCGAGTGGTCACCAGCTCTTGACAGACGCACCGCGTGCAGGCCTCTGGAACGATGTCGCCGTTATCAATGCAACGATCTGGAATGAGATGGGATGTGTGTTGATGGATGGGTAGCAAGCGGACGGATGGGTGGAGGGATTTGTGCCTGGGAATGCCAACAACGATGACGAGCACACACTTGCAGGTCATTCAGTCAGTGTTAAGTGCACTGGCGCGGGTGCAAGTGCAGCATGTGCTGCTGCCTATGGGGGAGATGCTGGTGCTGCCGGTGCAGCTGCCCGTGGGGGAGATGGTAGGCGTGCTCCCTGTGGGGTAGATGGTAGACGTGCTGCCTAAGGGAGACAGGAGCACAGACCGGGGGGGACCAACCGAGGAACCGGGTGACCTTCGGCCTACAACAGCCATCTCCAGATGTACGGATGAGGGAGTTTATGAACCCTTGGCCAGGCCATGGGAACCCCAGGTTCTGGCACGAGATGGCCGACTTCCTTGTCGCCTGCTTTGAGACACGCACCGCGTGCACAGCAATCACGATGGCAGATGGCATGTTACAGTTACAGTTACAGTTACATCGGCTTTCCAGCAAAGACTACCAGATGGCATGTTAGGGGTTGAATTTTGACAGCTGCTGGCCTCCTTCTCAGGGCCTAATGCGCCATCAAAGGTGTCCGACGGCTGTAAAATCTACCACGTGTAAGATCCTAGAGACGGGGTGCGCCTCAGGTCGTCGCGTGTATAAGCAGCAGCCGCCGCGCCGCGCGTATGCGCTGTGCATTTGCCTCGGCCACGCACATTCAGTGAATGTGTGAACACACACCCACAAGCACACACACGCAGCAAATGCGTCCGACAGACCGATAAATCGACCACGCACGCTCGGCGGCGCGAGTGCATGCCTAGCATGCATGCGGGCCTCCAAGGCACGAAGCAACACTTGCAAGGAACCGAACAAATTTTCTTACCACGGGACACGGTGTGGGCGAAACGTCACGTAGCGCTTTTAAATCATCTTTCAACAGAAATCTCTTCGAAATGATTGAATTTCACAGGGAGAAATTGAGACTGTTGCTTGCCCTACCGTGAGGTACGGCAGCCCGCTGTCCCATCGCCCGCCGATCAGCGGCGTGAAGCCCTCGCTCTCGAGCATCGCAGACGCCGCCTCGACCTCCTGTGTGTGTGTGTGTGTGTGTGTGTGCGTGTGTGTGCGTGTGTGCGTGTGTGTGTGTGTGCTTGTGTGTGTGATAATCAGCAGCGTAAAGGAAGGGTGCGCCTAACAAGTGTTAACAGAGCAGGCGAGGAAGGAAAATGTCTGGAATCCCCCCCCACACACAACCTCCCTCAATGAACTAACCCCCACCATGTGCACTGCACCCACATCTGTTTGTCAGGGCCTACCTTGGTCAGCAGTAGAAGCAGCTTTACTGCTTCTTTTGGCTGGGGGGTAGGTGCAGCTAGTCGCCCGGGGATGGCCAAACGCCATCCCTGTTGGTCTCTTGTTTTGGCAGTTGCTTAGCCCCCCGCATAAGGCCGGGGATTTGTACTACTCTGTTTAATTAGCCCTGACCTCGTGCGTGAGCCTATGGTCCCCGGCCCGGTCGGCCAAAGGGCGCAGTGCTTGAGGGTATAGTCTGTCAGTAACAGTTACATCGGCTTTCCAGCAAAGACTACCTCTAGTCCTAGTACCACCGCCTAGACCCAAGTCCAGTTCTGGCCCTAACAATTACTTGTGAGGGGCGGTAGCCACCAGCCGGCTGCCTGCCAACGTGTAGTCCCAGAGCAAAAAGGAGAGCTATTGTGCGACGCCTCCAAAATAGGTCCTAACTGCTTCTAGGGGATAGGGGCTCAAGTGGCGCTTGCCAATCTACTTGACCGCCGTGGTGGAGGGGCCGGCGCCTGAGGGGCAGCCGGACCGTACACCACGGCTCTCCACCCGACCCTATCCTGAGCAAGCTCAAACGCCGTGTCCGAAAAAGTCTTCCAATCAGAACGAGTGCCACTAGTTTCGCCTAGCTGCTGAATCAGTAGCTTAAGAAAATAGTGTCGGGAGGAGGCTGGAGGCCGGCCTTGCTGCCGAACCACATCCATTGTGCAGTCAAAAGTCGTACGAGGAAGACGAGAAGCCGGCATGCACATCACATGGCCCAGCCACAGCATTGATCGCTTTGCCACACGGCTCTCAATTGGCTCAGTGTCGCACGCCTGCCGAATATATGTTAATCTGTGCCGGTCAACCAGGCGCACGCCCAGAATGCGACGAAGGCAGTTAGAGTGGGCAACCTCCAATCGAGTCAGTTGTGTTTTAGTAGGGGCCCATGTCTCGCAGCCGTACAGAAAGTGGGGCAGCACGAAAGTGTTGTAAACCCGCATCTTAGACTGCACTTGCATCTTCTTGCTGGCCCAAATCTTATCAAAAGACGCAAACACGCCCAGCGCGCGACCGACACGCACACCGATCTCCTTTTCCACACCACCACTCTGGGTTATCCAACTCCCTAGATACTTAAATGCAGAGACGGTCTTCACTTCACCACCAGTCAGCGCAAACGTGGGCAGATCCGCGTCAAAATCTGCTGGCAAAATCATCACTTCTGTCTTGGCGGCGTTGATTTGCATGCCAAAGCTAGAGGACACTTTGTCAAGGATTTTCAGCATAAGCGCCAACTGAGCTGGGTCATGCGAGAACAAACATAAATCGTCGGCATACATCAGCATTACTATGCGCTCAACCGACGACGACAACACAGAGCCGCCGGCTCGGGTCACGACTGACACGCCAGCCCCCTCTGGCATCATGTCTAGCGCCTTTTTACTATGTGGTCAATAAAAACATTGAACAACACAGGAGCAATGACGCACCCCTGTCGCACACCAGACGACACGGGGAATTCGTGCCCGATTTTCCCAGCCAGCCGCACGGCAGCTGCTGTGTTGGTGTGAAGATCCTCCAACAGATCAATCATGTGCGGATGAACACTATATAATCTAAGGACTCTCCACAGTGCCGCACGGTTTATGCAATCGTAAGCTTTAGAATAGTCGACAAATGCCACAGCCATGCATTGTTTGTACTCGGCATGTGCCGCGCTCAGCGAGCGCCGAGTAAAAATCGCATCAACAGTGCCTCTGCTTTTTCTGAAACCACACTGAGCCTCATGCAACTGACCATCAACCTGCGTGGAGACGCGGTGCAGAAGTATGGCAGCGTACACTTTCCCGGCAATAGAGAGAAGGCTTATACCGCGGTAGTTACCAGGGGAGTCACGCGGACCCTTCCCCTTATATAACGGTGTGATAATAGCAGTTTTCCATTCCCTCGGGGCTCTCCCTGACCGCCATACGGCGATGATGACCCGGTTGAGCCATGCGATGGCAGGTGGGCACCGCAACAGCATGGCGTCCAGCTGGTCACCGCCCGGAGCGGCGGCCGAGCGCAACGCTCGCACACACGCCTCCGTCTCAGCCAGGTCAGGGGGGCGCCCGTGCGCCTCGTCCACCTCTGTGGCGCGTGTGAGCTCAAACGCCGCTACATCGTTCTCCAGCTGGTTCAGGGTCTCGTCGCTGAGCTTGGTCTCCCCGCCATATAGCTTGTCGAATGACTCTGTCATGGCCTTCAGCACCCCGTCTGGACCGCTGTGCAGCGCGCCCGAGACGTCCCGCATGGCAGGTGGGATCTGATGGCTGCGGCTGCGGCCCGCCAGCCTGTCGCACGCGCGCGCAAACTGGCGCAGATTCTTCTTGCGTAGCATGTCTTGCGCCTCCGCCACCTGCTGGCTGATCCACCTCTCCCTGTCTCTCTGCACAGCTGCGTCGGCCGCGCGGTTGGCGCGGTTGCGCTCTCGTTTGGCAGCAGCAGACTTGCTCCTGAGCCATGCCGAGTGCGCGCGCTGCCGGGCGTCCATGAGCCGGAGGGTGCGCTGCGACAGAGTGAACTGCCAGCCGCGCCGCCGGCGGCTGCCGCGTGGAGCGAGGTGGTTGGTGGCCACCTCGCGAATGGCAGCAGCCATCGCGTCGTACTCCGCCTGGGCATCAGCGCCCTCGGGCGGCACGGCCTCCAGCAGCCCAAAGCGATCGGACAGCTGGAGGTTGAACTCACGACGGACAGCCGGGCGCCGCAGTTGTGAAGAGTCCCATGCGCGCCGCTGAGAGCCGCCTGCATGGCGGGAGGCTCGCATGCGGAGGCGCATGGACAGCACCACCATGCGGTGATCGCTGTCCCAGGTTGGGCTCCTACGCACCCTACAGTCTGTCACCGCATGCATGCGGCGGCGCGCGACCAGGATGTAGTCCTTGACGCTGTGCAGGCGGCGCACAGAGCATGCATGCCGTCTGCTCTGTGCAACAGCCATGGGGCTGATGTGGGTGTACTGGTGCTCAGGCCTGTGGGGGTAGAGAGTGTTGGCAGCGCGCAGGCTGCATGCAGTGGCAGTGTCAAGGAGCAGGCGACCGTTCCTGCTGGCCACCGCTGGCTCCGTGAGGGGCAGGTGCTTGCCAACGCATTCGTGGTCGGACACCGAGTCCCTCCCCACTGCTGCATTGAAATCACCTGCCACGATGAGCAGATCGCGCTTGTCGTTGGCCTTGTCCGCGAGCGCCGCTACTCGAAGGTAGAAGTCGCCAGCCTCCTCGTCGCTCGCCGCCTCCGTTGGACTGTAGGCGCTGACGATGGTGATCATCTGCCCACGGTCCGCTGCAAAGCGAGCCTGGATGAGGCGGTCGGACAGCGCCTCCCAGGAGACGAGTGCCGATGCCCATGCAGGGGACAACAGCAAGCCCACCCCACGCTGCCGGTGCTCCCCACCCGACCACAGCAGCGTCCACGACTTGTCGCCCGTAGCCACTTGCGCCTCCCCGGAACCGGTCCTGCGCAGCTCCTGAAGCGCTGCAACACCGACGCTAAGCTTGGCGCAATCTTGCACCAGACTGGCCAGTTTGACCAGTCCCTCGTCGTCTGCAGGATGTCCGCACGTTGAACGTAGCCACTCTGGTGTTCTGATTGACGACTTGGACGCGTCGCCAGGCGTGCCCCGCTGCAGTCTGTCAGGGTGGCCATATATCTGTAGGGGTAGGGTGGCGTTAGCTTGTCCCTCTCTTCCTCGGTCGGGTTTAGGTTTCGTGTAACACGCCCCCCCCCCCCCAAGGGTTTAGGCCTGTACCTTGTCGGCCAGGATGCCCTCGTGCGCGAGCCCCACGTCCCCGGCCTTGTCGGCCAAAGGCTTTCGAGGTCTAGCAGAGGCTTCCAAAGGGGCTTAGGAACTAGTGGTGCAGGGTCTACGCGTGTTAGCTGCTATGGCTTAGGCTGTTGGGGTGTATGCTGTTGGGGTTAACCTGTACCTTGCCTGCCAGGATGCCCTCGTGCGCGAGCTGCATGTGCCCCCTGCCTGGTCGGCTGAAGGCTTTAGCTAAGGTTCAGCGCCCAAGGCGGTTGGGGTTTAGACGTCTGCCCTGTGTTAGGGTCTAGGCCTCTACCTTGGGGTTTAGACGTCTGCCCTGCGTTAGGGTTTAGGCCTGTACCTTGTCGGCCAGGATGCCCTCGTGCGCGAGCTCCACGTCGCCGGCCTGGTCGGCCGAGCCGTTGCCGACGTCGTCGCCCTCCTCAGCCGCAGCGTCCCCGGCGTCCCCCCCAGTGCCGTCGCCAGCAGCCTTGGGCGTGTCGGTGCCAGCCCCCTCTGCACCCGCAGCCCCCCCGCCCCCTGCAGCCTCGGCGCCCCCCGCGGCGTGCTGCTCGCCGCCATCCGCGGCAGCCCCGGCGCCCCCCGCGGCGCCGCCCCCGCCGCCGGCTGCAGCCCCGCTGGCGGTGGTGGTCGTGGCGGCCCCAGCGCCGGCGGCCGCAGTCTTGGAAGCAGCAGCCTGCGTGCCCCCCTCTCCTCCGGCCACAGCAGCACCCCCAGCAGCACCCCCTGCGCCGCCCCCAGCCCCCGTGCCGCCCCCGCCCCGGGCAGCCTTGACGGCCGTGCCGCCCCCGGCAGCAGCCTTCGTGTCGCCCCCGCCCCAGCCCCGCCCCAGCAGCAGACCCCGTGCTGCCCCCAGCAGCCGTTGCCGTGCCGCCCCCTGCGGCTGTGCCCCCCTCGCCCCCAGCCCCGCCCCCAGCAGCAGACCCCGCCCCGCCCCCGGCAACCGTCCCCGTGCCGCCCCCAGGCTTCTCCCCATCGAGCTTCTCCTCGCCTGCCGCGTCGTTTGTTTTGCCGCCGCCGACCGCCGCCTGCGACTGCAGCGCCTCGGCCTCCTTCTTGTCATCCACCTGTGTGTGTGCGTGTGTGTGTGTGTGTGTGTGCGTGTGTTTTGCCGCCGCCGACCGCCGCCTGCGACTGCAGCGCCTCGGCCTCCTTATTGTCGTCCACCTGTGTGTGTGTGTGTGTGCATGCGTGTGTGTGTGTGTGTGTTTTGCCGCCGCCGACCGCCGCCTGTGACTGCAGCGCCTCGGCCTCCTTCTTGTCATCCACCTGTGTGTGTGCGCGTGTGTGTGTGTGTGTGTGTGTGTCAGTGATGTCCTTAGCGCTCCCGCAGCCCCTGCTGCGGTGGCAAAAAGGGAAAATTCGAGGGGAAACTGCAGGGGCGACTCACGGGAATTTGGCTCCGAAAAGTGTGGTAATAATACATTTTTACACTTGTCGGCAAAAAAACGCCTCCTGCGGGGACAGTTCGGCATGTTCCCTCCATTGTTGCAGGGGGAGAGGGCATTCTCGGTGTCCTTAAGGACACCACTGGTGTGTGTGTGTGTGTGTGTGTATGGGCGCACGTGGGCGCGCGCGTTGGTCGATATTACAGTACGTCCATGTTGGCGCATTTATGTGTGCGTGACTGCTGTGTCAGCACACACACCCCGTGTGTGCGTGTGTGTGTGTGTGTGTGTGTGTGACTGCTGTGTCAGCACGCAAACCCCCCTCCCGTGTGTGTGTGTGTGTGTGTGTGTGTGTGTGTGTGTGTGTGACTGCTGTGTCAGCACGCAACCCCCGCCCCCAACCCCATCCACCACCACCCCACCTTCACCCACCCCACCCCACCACCCAGCCCCACCCCCACCAGCGCCTGCGCCTTGGCGAGCTGCGCGTCGTGCGCCGCGCGGATCGACACGTCCTCCGCACACCCCCCCCCCCCACCACCCACCCCACCACCCAGCCCCACCCACCACCCACCAGCGCCTGCGCCTTGGTGAGCTGCGCGTCGTGCGCCGCGCGGATCGACACGTGCGAGTGCGCGTCGCCTTGAACCTTGGCGCCCGCGCCGCCAGCAGCGCCAGCAGCACCATCAGCGCCATCAGCGCCATCAGCAGCGCCATCAGCACCGCCAGCAGCGCCCCTGGCACCCCCCGCGCCGCCAGCCGCCTGCCCCGCCTCGGCATTCTGCGTATTCGTCTGCCCATGCGCGTGCGTCTGTGCCAGCTCCTGCGCGTGCGCCTCGAGCCTCACGCCGCCCGCGCCGTCGCCGGCACCGCCGGCGCCGACCGCGAGAGACTCCCTGTGTGCCTGCGCGTGCGCGTTAGAGGGCAGGCGTGGTCAGTTCAAAAATGTGTGGACCTAGCTGATTTGCAACACAGAGCCAGGGGGAGAGAGAGAGAGGGAGTGAAAGAGTGAAAGAGAGAGAGAAGGACAGAGAGAGAGAGAGAGAGGGACAGAGAGAGAGACGGGAAGAGGGGGGGGGGGGGGGAGATGGAGGGAGAGAGAAAGACAATAAAAAAGTGTGTGCTGATGATGGATTTTACAGTCGTGTGTGACGAGCCTACCGGCTAGCGTATTCGACCTTGCTCAGCATATAACGCCCGAGCGCTACAGACGGGTGGCTGGCTACTGGTGGTGGGGGGCTAGTGGGTCGGGGCTGGACATAGACAGGGCACTCGGCCCCCAGATCTGACTCCTCCCCGTGGGGGCACGGCCAAGGTTCACAAGCTCGCGGGCTCGTTCCCTCTTGACCTCCACCGTAGCGGCAGCAGAGGCTACTGATCATTGTGCGTCAGAAGGGACGTGGATCTGATCAATAAGTGACCTGAAATGATGAGAAGGTTGAAAAGCCGGGCCGCAACCTCTAACGTTATAATGGGATTTCTAACTGGGATTCCAACCAGCTTGCAAAGGACTTGAAACCTGCTACCCTTCTGGATCTGAGCACAAGCTCACCCCTTGGCAAAGCACTGAGCACGACATTGAACGTGTCGCAGGCCCCCCCCTTGGTGCTGGAAGGAGGCACAGAAGAACTCGGTGCTAAATTTCCAACGAACACTTGGAACCGCACACCCCACACCGCACGCCGGCCCCCACACCTGTGCCCCTCCGCCGTGCGAGCTGGCAGAAGCTGGGTGGTAGGTGCTGTCCTCGCCACACCCCACTCCCCACACCCACACCCACACTTGAATCTCCCCACACCCCACACCTGCGCGCCTCCGCCGTGCGCGCTGGAGGAAGCTGGGCGGTAGGTGCTGTCCTCCCCACACCCCACTCCCCACACCCACGCTTGCATCTCCCCACACCCCACACCTGCGCGCCTCCGCCGTGCGCGCTGGAGGAAGCTGGGCGGTAGGTGCTGTCCTCCCCCAGGTGCGGCGCAGACACGACGTTGAGCAGGCCGTGCGTTGGAACAACGCGCTTCCACAGCAGCTTGCCGGCCTGCGGTTCGAGGCCGGCATTCAGTTGGTAAGCCTTGCAGAAGGGAGGGAGGGGGGAGGGGGGCGTTGGGCGGGCCGCGCGTGGGCACGACGCGCGTCCACAGCAGCTTGCCCACCTGCGCGCGTCAGGGAGGTTGTAACATCACGACCAGTTAGGTAGCAGTTCGTCGGCGGTAGCTAGCCGCAGCAGTTAGTTGGAAGCTAGTTGGCTGAAGCAGTTAGATGGCAGTTAGTTAGCGGCTAGTGAGCCGCAGCTGCTCCGTTGTTTTCTGTGCGGCGCAGATGCAACGACGTTGAGCAGGCTGCGCGTGCGCACGACGCGCGTCCACAGCGTGCGTGCCGGCCTGCGCGCGTCAGGGAGGTTGTAACAACACGACCAGTTAGTCAGCAGTTGGTTGGCGTTTAGTTAGCCACAGCAACTCCTTGCAAGTTGCTGCAACTTTTTTTTGTGCGGCGCAGACACAGCGACGTTGAGCGTGCCGCGTGTGGGCACGGCGCGCTTCCGCAGCAGCGTGCCTGCCTGTGCGGCAGGACAGCAGTTTGGCGCTGGGTTGGTCATTTGGCTGCGCAGCTGCCGCCTCTTTTGGTGACTTGGGGTTTACGGGGTAGGGTTAATGGTTTGAGCTGTTGAACTGAACTATATCAACATGACCCCCCCCCGCCCCGCGGTGACTTAAGGGTTTCGACCCCCGGCCTGCGGTGACTTAAGGTTTTGGATAACCGCCCTGCGGTGGCGGGGGGGAAGGGAGGGGAGGGGGGGGCATTGACCAGGCCACGCGCTTCCACAGCAGCTTGCCTGCCTGCGCGGTTCGTGGCAG